>APFE031328307.1:55872-70536 GCA_000404065.3 Pinus taeda | reverse complement strand
CACATCCCATTCTTTAGAAGGACCACTGTTGTATTGGGAGTCTCCTCCTACATAGTCAAATGACCTTAGTGCTCTTGATTAAATACACGTTTCATACCCTAGTACCCTACATGATCTTAATTATTGGGAGTTTCCCCTGCATAGAGGGCTCGGTTCTCTTGATTAAATACAAGTTCCATACCCTAGTACATGATAAAATCCAATGGAAACATTGCAATCCCTCCAATCTTGAAATCCTGAAAAGCAAATAAGTCTGCCGGATTTTGAGTGAGATCTAAAATTATACTTTCTCCATATGAAATCCAATGAGGGTGAAACCACTCTCAAACATCCTGAGTCATTTTATGGTAATGTTAAAAATTTAAGTAAAAGGATGAAAATGAAAAATAAAGGAGAATATCACTTTTACTTTAAGAATTTAACATTACCATGAACTGCATATCCCTCAAACTTCTTGATGAATTGCATATCAACACTAGGGAAAAAATTCACTTTTATAACTTTAGACACGCATCTAGAAGCAACAAGAAGTCACTAACATACCCTAAAAGTAAATTAAAAAACAAATTAAAAGAACACAAGTTAATGAGGAAACGTGGGTCGTACAGCCCTGAAACGCGTTTCCGGCCGTACTAGCCACGTTTCTGTTACGGGAAACGTGGCAATATGGCTAGAAACGCGTTTCACGGCCTTACCAAATGCGTGTCCGCGTTTTGTACCCGTTTCCGTACGGAAACGGACCTCTATACCACGTTTCCTACAACATAGAAATGGAATTAAATTTGGGCTTATATGGAAAATTGAAGTAATTTTCCTAAGCAAAGAACATGTTAACTAAAATTAACACCCATTTTCACAATATAGAACAGATCCAAGACTTTCATGAATAGAATTTTGGTCTTCTTGAAGCAGCATATAGTAGAAACTTCCCTGTTCTTCCTCGCATGAGTGAACAAATGATAGATGATGACCCGAATTCATGCCCAACGGAAGAGGTCGAATGACCCTTTTTATAGTGATCTACAGTGCCCCAAGTTGTGTGTCTCCTTGGTTGGGCCGACTTGAATAGTTGGAGCCGACTTAACTTTCAAAGGAAAAATAAATTCAAATTTTAATTTTAAATTCCCTTCTTTTTATTTTTCCTTTTAGGACCAACTTGTAGTTGGGGAATATCTCCTGCAGCTACCCAAAAATCAACAAGGAGCACAAAGATTTAGGTTCGAATTGTATATATGGCTATATTACACAAAACAATACCTATAGTAATGAGGTTGTGTGTGATGTCATACAACACCAATTGAGGACATATATCAATGGGAAGGGGGCATTTGGTTCAAAGGTTTAAATATTGAGATAGGATTAATGTATCGAAACTTCAAATTGGACATGGGTCAACTCAAACTTGGCCATGACTCGGATCAGTTTGAGTATAATGACTTAGTTTACTGAAAAATACACAAAAGATTTAAATGTTAATGAAAAAAATATATTTTATACATTCCAAACCATCAGAGATAAAACACACAAAGCCTACTCATGTATATACCATGTAAGTGTGAATATATTAAAATGGTACCAGGTGCAATACATATGAGAAACAAAATACATAATCAATGAGGCTCTAAATGGACTCTAGAGTTCAAACAACATGCTACAAGCTAATGGCCTACTACAAATAATTGATCAACATGACTGATTATCGAACTTATCACCAATGTTGCGAACATTGGCATCGGGATAAAATCGGTAAAGGTCCATAAAACCAAAAAAATCGTTAAAATTGGGAAAATATTGATAAAAATCGGCAAACATTGGCAAAATTAACATATCATAAAAATTTCTTTAAAAATCGGCAAACATCGGCTACGCCAAAAAATCATGATTTCAAGATAAAATCGGGATGTTATCGAGATGTTAGCAACACTGCTTATCACCACTGCTAGAAAAGGGATCTTCAGAATGAGCGACAAGATATTCCTCTAGCTCAAAGTCTTTGTGCTTGTAAAACTCCTTAGGGACATCTACAACTATAGTAGTAGTACCAGTAGAAGCACGACCTGCTACTATGATTTAGGGTTTAGGGTGCTAGGATTTAGCGTCTAGGTAGATTCTTTTCATAAATTAACTTTTCCTTCAAAACTACTTTGCGGTGAGGTTAAGGACCAACTCAAGCAAGCATGTACAGACTCAGCCTAGTTGGATGAGTTCGTTACAAAACCAGTCCCTGAACCAAGCAGAGGGTCAAGTCTACTCAGTTTGTGACCAACTCAATCAACTCAACTAACTCTGAGTTTCAGTCAGCCGAAGTTTTAAAACAATGGATAGGATAGCTTCTATCCCTTCATCAAACGTGTACAGTGGTGGCTTCCCACAACTATGGTATTTTGCAATGAAGATGTTTTATCAAGTTGATTACACTATTTCTGCAAGTTGGAGTTGAAGCACCTACAACTTTATCCACAACATGAAGAGAAACAGGCTAAATATAGACTAGGCAGACATGCTGGTTTATGTGCACTGTAACTTGAGGTTGTTGTCACATTATCCTGACTCCTGAGAATATGAAAAATAAAAACACATTTAAGAATTAGGCCAACAATCTACAGGACTTGGGAGGCCAATCTCTTTGTTTAGAATGTTGATCATCTTTAGATGCAACTCCCATCTACTACTATTGTTAGCAACATTGCAGCAACTCTAACTTCACTACTACAACTCTAACAGAACCTCAAGACTTGCAGTAAATGGTTGATGCCCTAATCCATTATGGATAACTTCTTAACAATGTAATATTTATGTACAGGTGTCACTCTAGTCTATTTTTTAAATTTTCTGCAACTAATTTGCTTTTCTACAGCTTCTTTTTTAATATATATCCATCATAAATTATAATATATAAAAATATATATTAATATATATGGGTATGGAATGCTCCCAGGAACACTTTGCTGACGGGATATATTTGGTAAGAACTGCTTCCTCGTCCCTGCTTCCACCCCCTTTTGCACTACACACTTCACTCTGCATTTTAGTAACAACCATGAAGATGATCTTCATTTCTGTAAGGGTAATTTTTACATTATTGCAGGGGAGATTTTACTGAAAAAGAAATATGGAGTTTACATCTGTAGCTATCATATACAGAATCGTGCAGATTCCATTCTGGAAATGAATGATGTATATCTTCAGTATTCATAAAGCCTATGTTATTGACTCATTGATTATAAAATATGCTGTGGAAAAGTAGCCTCCTCCATTGAACATTTAGCATTTTAAAAACCTTTCTGGAATGGAAAACCACCAGAGAGTTAATATATTCATTGCAAACTACAATCTTCAGCACAAACACTTTCACACAAGCAACAAAAGGCAGTTAAATATAAAATCACCCTGCAAAATGAAGCTAAACTAGTGCAAGAGGTGTGAAAGTACTTACAAACATTTTTAGACCAACGGAAGTTATCTTGAGGTGCTGACCAGTGCATAAATTCAACTTTATTGCATCATGAACAGATGAGGACACATAATAAATCCTCTTGACATGAAGAGTGTCACTGTTCCGTGATACTAAATGACCTTGCAAAGAAAATGACTCATCAATGCCATAGAAGGCTACTATGCTCTTAATAGCATTCTCATCCATGAAAAATAAAACAGGATCAATGCCACGCCACCTGCCCTGCTGCTGAATTTGCCTGTTTTCTCCTTGGCTTCCAATCCTGTTAGTTTTTCTATCCTCATTATCCAATTTAGCTTTCTTCTGGCCATCTTCTATCTCATGTTCACCATTTCCCCCTTCACTTGGGATTGAATCAATGCCATTGAGTGCACTTGAATGAAGATCACTATTCAATGCCTCTAGTTCCGTCTCTTCAATGTCTTGTTGCCTGAGAAGGCCATCATTTGCAGGAAGAGAATCAGGTGAAACACCAATTTCTCCTCTCTGGATGTGATTCTTATTTTTATTGATTCCAATTTCGCTCAGCAAGGACTGTTTCAAACCTTGGGTACAAGTTAAATTTCTTCTTCTCTGTGCTTCATTTGATTTAAGTTGTTCAACTGTGGAAATCAGTTTTTAGGTCAGGAGGTCAGGCATTTTAGGAAAGAAGTCTTTATTAAAATACAAACATGAATTAACACACAAATCAATAACAAGTAAAACTATGGGTAATTTTAAAAGCATTGAAGCTCTTTGTTTCATGGATAGACTTGCATCTTATATTACTCTCCCTTGGAAGAGAAGGAAAGAACACCAATATTCTTTCTAAAAAAAGAGTAACCATAAAATATTTGAGCTTCATAAAACAACAGCCATGTCTTGTAGGTTTAGAACTAACCAGAGAAATGAGAAACCTTTTGAAAAACAGCAATAAAAAAGCCTCCTGTATCTTGATCATGGGGAACAATCCTCATACATCGCTCTAAAGGAAGACTGGATACTTCTACCTCTGCTTCAACCTCCTTACCCTCTGCATCAATCCCCTCTAATGGTACTTCTAACAATTCTGAAACAGTGTTTCCATCACTGCTATCTTGCCCGGTGTAGCCGCAAGCCTTTAAACCTTCACAAGGCATATCATTCCCAACGGATTTTTCTTCTGCATCTTTATCTGAACGATTATTTACTTTTGGTCCCACTTCAATCTCTGTTTTCTTGCAATCTTCTGTAGCATCAGAAATACTGCAATCCTTCCAGGCTTTACCAGAAGGAAACATACTAGGCACTATTGTAGTCTTCCGGTGTTTATCAACCTGTCTGTAAGATGTAAGCCAATTGCCTCTATCACGAACCTAGCATGAAAAAAACAGAAAACATAATTCCTGTCATTCACAAGCAGTGCTACAAGCAATAGTTTAAAATTCAGCAATTCAATTTGCAGAAGGTAACTGTTCTAAACTGTACACCAATATAATTAATTATATGTGTATCAAAAAACCCCACCAGTATTCACTAATAAAGGATATCTTACATTTAGAAATTTTTCAACAAACATCAGAAACACTGGGCAATACTGACACCACAAAGGATCTTACAATCCATATTCCCCTGATTTTATGTCACCTGAAATCTGAGTCACCTCATTCATGTTTGTATGCGGTTTTAAAACAAACATTACCAGTGTAAAAAAAAATGACTAAATTTGCCAGTCAGATCAACAAAGAAAATATGCTAAAATTGTTGTCACTTTATATTTACATATATATTTTAAATTCAGATTTGAACCAAAAATCTATCAAATTATATAATTCGACTGAAAAAATGCATATGTTAACACCATGTTTCCAGCGCATGGTGACACAGGTACATGGGAATGTTGAATATTGTAGCTATGGTCGGTCTTCATAATTATTTAGGCCTTGAAATATATATAATGAAAATGTGAGACATGTTCTTCCTGTCGGCTTCAAAAGAGAAATTTTGATTTTTTAAAATTAAGTTATTTGCCTCCAAATTGTAAAGTCAGCCCTCCAAGAAGTCAGGTCGGCTTGCCCCTATGGTCACACCCATTCGGCCTCCTACACAAGTATAAATAGAGGGCTTTGAGCTCCTCCAAAAGGCAGTTTGATGATCATCTGTACAAGAGCAATTCGGACCATCTGAACAAAAGAAGAAAGGACAAATCTGAGCAAATGAAGGAGGAGGAATCTGAGGAATGAGAAATGGTGAATCTGAGGCAGACCCTCAGCCATTAGACTCAGGAGACCTTTATATCATCAGCCTCATCATCCAATCTTTCACTCACTCTCTCTATTTTGACAAGTTCTTCAAGTTGGCCAAACTCACTTCATATTTTGTAACACCATAACTTTATCACAGTGTGGTCATCCTAGAGACAAACAAAGTACAAACATATTAGAACACCACCAATCTCTGGAAAATGTACTTGTCACAAGTACAACTAGATTTAGCTTTCTAATGCACAGAATTACAAGCCTCAGATTGCATTGCCAATCTCAATGTTAGCTTGATCTATCAAATCACTGTGTTCTTGATCCTCTGCCAAACGCTACAGGTAACACACTTTATGTACATAACTTTGTCATCAGGTTGATCTCACACACTCTAATGAGCAGCAAACTGAATACAAATTTTAAATTTAACCTTCTCCGCAATAACTAATCTACTCACTCACAATGTTCATGCAATCAAGTCATGAAAATACATAACACATCATGTTTTGGCAGTATAACAATCTCCAACAAATAACCATACTCATCTATGTCATTGCAGGGATATACATTCAACCAACATTAGTACCTTTGTCGCTGATCTGCAAAGACATTGTCAGCATAAATAATACATAGTGTCTGCCCCTGGATACACAATAATGTTAGCACATGAAAGCTCTGTCAACACCCTGTCTTCAATCTCTACCAAACGCTCATTTTTGTCTCGGCCATTTGACCTTCACAACAGCGTAATGGTGTATCTCTGTTACAACATTTTCTCTCCACCGATCTATTGTTCCCACATAGTCTTCAGCACAATGGACAGCTCAACCTGACCAAGACCAAGCTCAATCCAACTCACCCACTATTAAGCATACTGAATGACCAGATCTACTCAAGCGTGATTAGATCAAGTCAACAATCACAGGACAGGGAGTCTCCAAGCTTAGATTGTTCAGAACAATATATGAACCTGCTCTGCTGCAGGATTATTTTGAACCTTGACATCTTCCTTCTAATCAGAGGATTCATCATGGTTTTGCAACTTCACAAATCCTGAGAAAATGACAGCTGAGATTTCTTTATTCACTTGATCTTCTTGCTTTTGTTTTCTTCTCCAGACCTTCTTGTACATGATATTAGAGTTCTCCTTCATGGAAAATCCACAATGTATCTGCAATCATGAACTATATGTCCATAGTTATTGCATCTGTAGCATTCTACATGATATCTGAAAGACGGAGTAAGTAACATACACTTTCTTCTGATGAAGCCATTTGGATATCTGTCTTGTGATCCTGTAAGATTGCTTCTAGAGTTTTGATACTGACCTTGATAATCATCCCTGTCATAAGCTCTTGATGTTGTTGATCTTCTGAAGACATTCTTCCTTGGAGGTGGTACAGCCCTTTGTTGATACTTGTCCTTGATTACTTCAGCATTATTTCTTGGAGCAGCAACATTTTCTAACTTCATTTGTCCTTCACATCAACTTGGCCTTTGAAGGATTTTGCTATAACGCATCTCTTCAACCTTGCTTTGCAGGGGCTTGGAGCATGTGCCTTCATTGCATGGAGCTTTACCTGTTTCTTTTGCCTTCATCTTCAAGCGAGCAATTTCTTGACCCTTCTCATTAATGACATGATTTTTCCTTTCAACAACTTGCAACTCCTACCATTCCTTGAAACTGTTTATTTCATCTAGAGATGCATCAAGTTCCTTTTGCAATTGACTAAATTTCTCCTCGTACTTTTTAACAGATTCCTCTAATTGACTTGTGAAGTTTTTCTCTTTCCTTTTTGCTTCCTGCACTTGATGTCTTAAGACAGCAACTTCTTCTTCAAATATACAATTTTCCTTTGTTGTTTTTCTAAGATCACTTAAGGCATTGTGTTAATGTTTAGGGCTAGATTGTTCTTTGATGTAGGTAATTGCATTTTCAAACTTTTCCAACATTTTCATGTAACGAATAAAATATATGTAAATAATGTAAACAGTAATAATCATAAATAATGATTAGTTAAACTAGTAATTACACTGAAGAGGCATGTCTAAATGAGACATGACTCTTCGTGAAGAGACACTTGCCTGATATAAAAGCAAGCCTCTCCTTCTCATTGTAATTCATTCTTATTATCATTCTTATTTCACACATTTAATATATAATATTTGTATCCTCATGGATATCTTTATATTCAAAGTCTTTTGGAGTAATTAATTTAATCTGAAGAACGAACTTTGTTCGCTTCATTTGGTATCGGAGTAGTCAATCCTATGGCCGCTCCACTATTGCATAGAGTCGTGTTCTGCAACCCAGGTCTTTGACCGTCAAATTCATCAACATTGTTGTCGTTGAAGTGTTTTGCTACAAGAATTTGGAGATTCTCCATTCCACCATGAGGCCTTTGGACATTTAAAAAAATAATAATTACAAGGATTACAAAAAAAAAAGGAAAAACTAATATATATCTATATATATATATATATATATATATATATATATATATAAGAAAAGAAAAAAAATTAGAATTAAAAAAAAGAGAGAGAAGAGAAAAAAGGTTTTAATATTAAAAAAAAAAATAATATATATATATATATATTTATTTAAAAAAAAAGAAAAAAAAGAGTCAAGATAAAGAGAATATTAATAAATAAAAAAAATCATATGTATCGGAAGAAAAAAAATTATTAACAAAAATATATTCATAATTAAAAGAAAAACAGAAACAAAACAACAAAAATCAAAACCTTACCTTGTCGTTATCGCATCCAATAATTGTCGAGCATCCTACTGCGACCGCCGCCGGAAATTGATACCTTGCTAGACTGTTGCTACTGTCAGAGCGAGTCGATTACATTAGCAAAAACATCCGCAGTAGCTGACACCCAATCGGGTCAAAGTCCATCCAACAACCGCTGGAGCTCCATTGCAAAGTCGTAGTGTTTCCCTTTACCTTCCATTGTTGCCTCAGGAAATTATATTCCAGCCACTCGCTAGCTCAAAAGGATAGCTTCCCGAAACTCGCTGGTGAAAATAAGGAAACGAATACTAATCCAGTGAATATCACAACTCAAGAAGAAGACAAGAAAGTTGAGGAAAATACAAACTTAGATGTTGCAGTTCAGACAATGAACATCCCAAGTGAATGTTCCATAACCAACTTAACAACATCTTCGCCAGAAGAAAATATAAAAATTGCCACATGCCCAAAAAGGGAAAGTAAAGTCCCATATCGGCATCCAAATCATGAGAATAGACGAATCAACCATGCTACATATCTAAACCATTCAGACCAGAAACAACAAACTAATGTTCCAAAGAAGAGTAATGTAACCTCAATCCAGTCCTACGATGACAAGTCATTACAAAATTCTAGTGATCAGAATATTCCACAAAAGATTAATCTGGGATGGTCTGATCCCTTCTCAGTGCGACAATTTTGTTTGTCACTTAGAAGATCATATCAACTTGTATCGACGAAGATCACTGTTCTGAGACAAAAAGACTTTCGAAGCCGAAAAAGAGATCAAGCCTTTTTCATCAACAAGCTTTGAGGACAAAGCTTTTTGAAAAAGGAGGCAATGTAACGAATAAAATATATATAAATAACGTAAAATAATGTAAACAGTAATAATCATAAATAATTATTAGTTAAACTAGTAATTACGCTGAAGATGGCATGTCTAAATGAGACATGACTCTTCGTGAAGAGACACTTGCATGATATAAAAGCAAGCCTCTCGTTCTCATTGTAATTCATTCTTATTATCATTCTTATTTCACACATTTAATATATAATATTTGTATCTTCATGGATATCTTTATATTCCAAGTCTTTTGGAGTAATTAATTTAATCTGAAGAACGAACTTTGTTTGCTCCAGATGACTCTTATAAGATACAATTCCATTCAACTGTACTTTATTCTGAAAATCAAACATTCCATGCATGATAAAACCATGTGGAGTTTCATCGCCACTACATTTTACATTTTAACATTTTAAAGCTGGTTTAATGTGGTAAGATTTGCTGCAATATTGTCCAGCACAAAAGGAACACTGCAAATATCTTCACTAAATCACTTCATTCACATTCGTAAAATTTAGAAACAAGCCTGGAAGCCTGGTTTTACGTTCAATATGATCATCAAGGGAGGGCAGTGGAATTAGTATTGAATAATGGTCACATTGTGATTGTGCTTATTGTGGTTAATGTTATAATTATTATTAACATAATAAAATGACACCAATAGTGTCCTAACCTTACATAGCTAGTTAACGAGTAATTGATATTCATTTTCATTAGCATACTTTCTATGTACACCATTTTAATTACCAAAAATTTGAATATACTTCTCTTTTCTCTGCAATTGCATGTATTTTATATTGCTGCAATTTCATGTTAAAAGCATCAAAATACAAAATTTAACGTTCTTGTTATATAATCCATCTATGGTAATTTGCATCATAATTCTCTAACAACCAGTAATTAACCTTCCAACTCTTGAGGCCAGGGCGACGCTTTAACTCAGGAAACTCGGAAGACACATCTAGAAGCTCTACTGATCCCCCACTTTGCCTAAGCACCTGTAAAGCAAGGAGAACCAAATCAGACCACTCATCTTGTCTAAACAAAATCTATAATAAAATGTTGAATATGTAGCAACTTATGTTACTAAACAAAGATATGAGTGTCAAACCAAGCATATAGATAGGATCATACGAGTCACTACAATGAGAATTTTAAAATCACAAAATGATAGAAAAAACAAAAGCACAGCTCTCAAGGTTACTTCAAAACAAAACATCTAGGACATTAATACTCATGCACTAATTCTAGACAATTCAAATCATGGTTCATGAACGAGTGTCTCTATTCACTAAATAGCATTCATAGAATGTTAAATAGCTTCTATTCATAACTATTCATTAAATAACATTCATAGAATGTTGAATGGCTTCTACTGATTCAATAACATTCATAAAGTGTTAAACAGCTTCTATTCATTAGGAAATATGATACAATTTTATCATCTAAGAAACAATTTATCACCTTAAAAACCTTTACATTTTTTAATAATTGTAATATTCACCATAGACCACTAATTAAATCCATCCTCAACAAGCACCCATTGGGGCATTGACTAAAAATAATAATGCAAATAATAAACAGGAATGTTAGTCCAAGATGAAAACGATTTGTAAGGCATAAGCTAACGCAAATTACTGCCAACGAGAACGATAAGGGCCATCTATGTGTTTGGAAAAGTGTAATCGATCAACATATAATCATGTCGAGGAAGAACTCCTAGTTGAATCCAATACCTATCAAGTCTTAAACAATGCCCCCTAATAAGATGCTAGAACCACAACAATAAATTATTTTCCCTTAGACTAGAGTACCACAAGCTCTAAAAAATATTATCAATATAAAATCAAAATAAAAAGAAAAATAAATGTATCTGGTGAGGCACATGACCCAATTAGCCTCCATATTTCCTACCCTAGATCTGAGTTGACCTTTCATTATACTAATTATTAATTATTATTTAATGTTATCTTTATTTTTATATTCATTAAATTGCCTTCCCATTAAGAAATCTTTTGTCCTCAAAGCATATTTACGGAAAGGCTTGATAACATTTTCTTTGTCTTGTAATGTCATTGCATCTTTCTCAATTATTAGAGTTGTTATAATTTATAACACAAGATGCTATGAACCTCTAGGTGATGAACAAAACAATTAAACCAAAAAATAATCTAACCATCCCAATTCGATCTTTTGTGGAACATTGCACTTATTTGTAGTGTTCCACTAAGACTTTGGTGCAGTGAGACACGGGTGAGGGGAGATGCACAGAGGGGACGTGTGGGAGTACCCTCAAATTTTAGGGAAGTTTCAGGGGTGTGAGGGGATGTCGGGGTATATAACTTTTAACTTTATATATATATATATAAAATTCAAGTTCATATTCAATAATGAAAGCATAAATAGACTATAGTAATACATTGATCCACACATAAAATTTAAACTCATAATTGAATTAAATAATGACATACATTGATCCATCCTCATCATTCATTTTGATACATACATCATTCATATGACATACTCATCATTCATCCATACCATGAGATTCAATAATGAAATATTCAAACACATTGATCCATATCATTCATCATTATATAATCTACATTGACTTAAAAATTAAATTCATCATTCATCATTCTAGGAGAGCTCAACGGCGGGCAAGAGAGCAGAGCTTGATGGCGGTAGGAGAGCACAACTTGACGACGAGTAAGAGAGCACAACTCAGCGGCGGCAACAAAGCACTCAAAAGAGCTCGACAATGGGCAACAGAATTTGGGAAATGAATAAGTTAAATCAGGTAAGTTTTAACTTTTTTATTTTTAGTTTTGTTTCATTCTTATTTTTTCAAGTTTCGTTTTATTTTTATTTTTTTTTAAGTTTTGTTTCATTTTATTTTTTTTCAAGTTTTTTAATACGTGAAATTCCTTTTTTTCTTATATTAAGTGTGATTAAACAAATTTGATGGGGGATGCCTAGTGTTGAAGAAAAGGGTAACTAGGTTCGGTATTTGTCAATGTAATTTTGATCTTTGCACCTGTCAAGAAAAACAATTATTATTTTTATAATTAATATGAATGAGTTTCTTGCTCATTCCATCGGTCTAGGAAAGTCAAAGAGTCAAGATTATATTGAAGAGCTCTACTTGAGCATCTATGTAATGAAAATGGGTCAACCTAGAATCTAGCAGCCCTCCAAATGACAAGCACCATCCTCTCTGTCACGTCCGCTTGGAAATCGAATTAAAAGTCTATCAAGTCTGCTCATAAAAGATGACACACTGGTTCAATGGTCATGTCATCTTATTTATGGAACCTAACTACTATATATAGGCGTGGAAAGTATCCACATTACAGGCAAAAAACCATTGTCGATGTCTCTGAAGTTTCGGTGGTGATTACAGTAGGTAATCACAGTCTCAAAGGTATCCTCGCACTCCTCTCTGAAATCTCGGTCAAGTTCAGGGTTACAGAATCTCGGAAGAAGTCTCGGTTTCCATGTAGCTTTTGAATTGTTTCCATAAATGCATTAGCAATTGTATTGGCTTTAAAAGGATGAGATAATGCACAAAAGTGTGAGTACTTGGTAAGTTTATCAACTATGAATACAGATTCGTCCCCCAAGCCCGTCGTGTCCCAAATCAGGCGAATCAGACACGATTCGGTCGGATTCGTGTCCTTCCAAACATGTCCGATCGAGACACAATCGAATTCGGATCGTGTCTCGATCAAACACGACGTGTCCCGATTTCGAATTCGAATCAGAAATTGAGCAATGCTCGCGGCGTTATAAAGGCAGTTTTTAGCATTCTATTTTCACATTGACTTGTTTAGTTTGTTGTGGGTGTTTGGGAGCACGGAGCAAAGGGTATGGGAGCATTTTCAAGTAGATTCAAGCAATAGGTAACTGCATTTTCTCTATTTTTTTGCATTTTTATTACAGCAGTTTGCATGTGCATTTCTTTTACAAATTTGTGCATTTCTTTTTTATTTTTTTACAGCATTCATGGCTCAATCAAGGGATGCAAGGAAGGGGAAGAATGTCCCCTTTGGAGATGCCCCTCCTCTCCCAATTTCATCGGGGTATACAACAAGTGTTCCCTCTATTGCAAGTGGGGCTGCAACAACAGCTTCAAATGTTGAGGGAAGACTTCCTCCTCAAGGTAACAAATACCCCTTGTGGAAATATGTCGCAAGAGAGCAAGGGCCAAGCAGCAAGGTGAAGGGAGGAGGCAATGTGAATTCGAAATGCAGCTATTGCAACACTACTTTCACGAGCACATATTTCCGTGTGAAAGGTCATTTGTTGGCTTTGCCATGTTGTGGAATTGCAGCGTGTACAAAGGTGCATTTACCAAAGAAGAAAGAAATGGAAAGAGAGTCCAATGTTGGTATAGAAAATGTGGCTGCAAAATCTAAAAAAACCAAGAATGATGACCCCCTTCCATTCTTGACGAAAAACGACAAAAAATTCACATTTGAGAGTTCTAGTGGGGGACAAGCAGCAAAAAGAAAGGCAATTTCACTTGGTCCAATGGGCAGGATTTTCTAGAAGGAGAAATGGGAAAAGCTTGATCTCACCATTGCCCTTTTTTTATGAAAGCTTCATATCCTTTAATGTTGCATGCTCATTGTAAAAATTTCTGATTTCCCACCCCGGTTTTCAGTTTCTCCTTATTTCTCCCATGTAGTTAAATGCCCTTTCCCATAACCATACATTCAACAGGTTGGAAAAAATTAATTGCTGAAAACACAAATTCTGGAAAATTTACAGAATGTTGGAAATTGCAAAAATAAAAATCAGCCATTAAAACACATTAAAACACTGATATTTTTGGTCAACGTGACCTTGAAAAAACCCCCTACAACTCTTGGGGAAAACCAGTTTGAGAGCTCTTCTTTATTTCTGGAAAATGCCTTTTTACAGTGAGAAATTTCAGCGAAAATCAGCAAAAATCAGGAAACAAATTTCCAACATATCTTGATTTCTGAGCCTCACAGCCCACCAGAAATTTCCAAATAGCAACACAATGTTGCACGGCTACTGTACGGACGGTACGAACAGGCTTTACTTGTGGTACGGACGGGCTGTACGGACCTCGATTTTTGTGCAGAAAATCCGCTGCCTCGATTTCTGTGCAAAAACAAATCTGCCTTTTACTGTTTGCTCAGCAAAAATCTGCCTTTTATTGCTGGTTCTTTCAGCTGTATGATTCAGTGTGGAAAAAGTCGGGAATAAATCCCGATTTTTTTATTTTTTTGGCTGCCCGATTAAATCCCGAATTTTTTATTTTTTTGGCTGGCCGTTTAATTTTGCCGACTTTTTGCCGACTTTTTCGAAAAACTCCCGACTTTAACGACTTTTTCAACTTTTGGACCCTTGCCGATTTAATCCCGACTTCGACTT
>APFE031328307.1:0-21333 GCA_000404065.3 Pinus taeda | reverse complement strand
CAATTTATAATAGTATGGACCCTGCAGTTGTTATGAATGGGGTCGATTTGTAATGAAATAACTTTATATCTGGACAGTTGAATCTATTTAATTATAATTTGTGTATTGTAACCTTGAATTTCTCAGAATACTCTGGCAAGTTGCAACCTTCAATTTCCAAAAGACATGCTAAAACTGTCTTTGTTCTAAGACTGGCATTTCACCTCCAATTTTTTGCATTTTTTACAGTAGTTTGTATATGATTTTTTATTTACAAATTTGTGCATGCTTTGTTCATTTTTTTTTACAAGTAACAGTGTTCATGGCTCAATCAAAGGCAGCAGTTAGGGGGCAAAGGAAGGGAAAGAATGTCATGGGTAGAGATGCCCCTCCTCCCCCAATATCATCAGAGTCTGCTACAAGTAATGTTGAGGGAAGAGGACTTAAAGACAATGATAAATATCCATTGTGGAAATATGTCACAAGAGAGGATGGGCCAAACAACAAGGGAAAGGGAGGAGGCAATGTGCAATGGAAATGCAACTTTTGTAACATTTCTTTCAAAAGCACATATTACTGTGTGAAATCACATTTGTTGGCTTTACCTAGTTGTGGGATCGGATCTTGTAGAGCTATTACTTCACAAAAGAGAAAAGAATTGGAAAAGGAGGCCAACGTTGGTATGGAACATGTGGCACTGGCTTCAAAATCAAAAAAACCCAAGAATGAAGACCCCCTTCCATTTTTGAGGAAAGCCACCACCAAATTTCCATTTGAGAGTTCTACTTCTACTGGGGGACAAGCATCAAAAAGAAGAGCACTTGGTCCAATGGACAAGATTTTCCAAAAATAGAGATGGGAAGAGCTTGATCTCACCATTGCCTTCTTCTTCTATCAAAACTTCATATCATTTAATGTTGCACGTTCACCTTTATTTGTTGAGATGTGCTGAGCTCTAACTCAAGGGGCTCCAGCAAGGTATGTGCCTCTTGGGTCAGAGAAGCTGAGAACCACATTCTTGACGAAGGCAAAGAAAGAGGTGCAAAAAATGCTTGAGCCTATTGTGGCATCATGGCCAACATCTGGGGTTAGCATTGTTTCTAATGGATGGACAAATCCAGCACGACACCCAATTATCAACTTCATGGTGTCTTCCTTGAATGGTCCAGTTTTCATGAAAGCAGTGGATACACTTGGCAAATACAAGGATGCACAATTTATGGGTGAGTTATTTATTAAAGTTGTTGAAGATATAGGTGTTGATTCTTGTGTGCAAATCATTATAGATAATGCACCTGTTTGCAAGGCTGCGGGTATGATTGTGGAAGCTAAATATCCACAAGTGTTTTGGACACCTTGCATTGTCCATTCATTGAACTTAGCACTGAAATCCATTGCTTCTGATGTGCTTTGGATTGAGGATGCAAGACATATCCATAACTTTGTGCAAAATCATAAAAACACCCTCACTATCTACAAGGAGTACAGCAATCTATCATTGTTGAAGATCGTTGATACACGGTTTGCATCTTCATTCATGATGTTGAAGAGGTTGAGGGAGGTCAAGACTGTTCTTGGGTCCATGGTTATTTCTAAGTTTTGGTCTTTTTGGAGAAAGACAGATCAAGCAGCCTCTAAAAGAGTGAAGGACACAGTGCTAGATGATGCTTTGTGGGAGAGGGTAGATCTAATTATTCGGATCATGGACCCTATCATTTCTTTGCTTCGAGTTGCAGATACAGACAAACCCATCCTAGGAGAGGTTTATGAGGGATGTGATTCCATGATTCAGTCTGTGAGGAGCATTATTCTACAAAGTGAGTGCCCCGAGTATGAGACATCACCAGAGGCCTTCTGTGATACCATACATGATATTCTTGTCAGCAGATGGGACAAGAATTGTACACCTTTACATTGTTTGGCTCACTCATCCCCAAATACTACAGCCATGAGTGGCTGAATGGTGGACCTTCCTGCAGATTCCCTCCTCACATGGATTGTGAAATCTCACAGGGGAGGAAAGAGGCATTCAGACGGATTTATCAAGATAGTGCATTGCTTGCTGAGGTGGAGGATGCCTTTGCAGAGTTTTCCACTGGCACTGGTCGATTTGGAGGTTATGATGTGATTAGAGACAGGGGGCTAAGAAGCCCTACTCTTGGCGGGCAAATCATGGGGCAAAAAGCCCTCCTCTTCAGCAGTTAGCCATGAGGCTCCTCTCTTAGGTGACTTCATCCTCTTGTTGCGAGAGGAATTGGAGCACATATGGGAATTTGCATAATGTGAAGAAGAGCAGGTTTGAGCAGTCCAGGGCAGAGACAATGGTGTATGTGCACACCAACCTTCGTCTTATTTACAAGCAGAGGGAAGAGTGGTTGAGGAGAAAGACAAAGATGTGGGATGTCTTTCCTGATGATATCGATCTGGACACCACTGTTGAGTTGGCATTGGCCAACATGATTCTCAATGATCCAGTGCTAGAGCCTGTTAGATTTGATGACTTAGAGGGGTCAACCTCCACACCAGCAGATGCAGAGGCGACTATGGATACAAGGGAGGAGAAGTATGCAGAGGAGAGCAGTGGGGACCATAATGATGAGGGCAGTGATGCTGATTCTGATGTTGATTGATGCCTTGAGGCTTGTATACCTGTAGTTGTTTTATATTTTCTATTTCTATTTGCCATTGGCATTGCACCAACACTACCTAGGTAACACATTTTGATTTGATGACTTACTGAGAAAACTACAGTTGTCAGTGTGTTTATCTTAATATCTTGTATTTGTAAGTTGTCTTTCAGTTATAACTTATGAATTATGAATCATGATTTAAATTTTTAATAGATTTATCATTTATGTGACTAGTACCACTAACATTTATTTGAATTTGTATGTACTATGCATGCTAATAGCTATAGATGAAGATTTATGTTTGAAATCAATAAATTTGTATCATTAATTAAAATTTGTATAAGAAATATCTTATCTTTCACTATATATATATATATATATATATAAAATAAAATAATATATAACAATTCCTAACGTGTCCTGTTCCGGGGGGTCAGCGTGTCTGAATCTGACACCATGAATCTCGAATCCTACGTGTCCTGAATCCCCATGTCAGGTGACTTAGGACTATTCTTATCTTGGGTTCCCAACCCTTAAAGAATATCGGTCCTCTTGCCTACTCTTGTCTTGGATGCCCTACACATCCTCAAAGAGCATTGGATGCTAGATGATTACCCAATCCTCCATTCTTTCTTCTAAAGTGAAGACAAAAATGTTGTGTCTATCTCTCCCTCTCAATTAGGGAGGATACATTCATCATGTGTCTACATTTCCCTTCATGGCCTCCACTAAGACTTACGACTGTTAGTTCTGGCCTAGTGCATGACATGTGAAATAGAAAAAAACCACTGTCACTCCCTTTTAATTAGGGGTGACCTAATCCAAGCTCCCTCTTAATCAGCGACTTGTAGTTTCATTAGCAACTTCTTCTTCGCAGGTCCTTCAGCTGCTTGATCAACTTCTTTCCTTGATGTCGTGAAATTCGGTTGAGCTTCTTCCTTATAGGGCATCATCCATCGATCACTTTCCTTCTTGGTTTGTCATGTCATTCCTTTCTTCATGGAAAGTGGCCTTCTTCATATCTGAAACCTTCGTCATATGGCTACTTCTTCCTCATCATGTTTCTTTCAGAAGTTTCCATCCACCACATGAATGCTAGTTGTACTTGTACTTTCAAATCTTGTACCAGTAACCCTGCATGAACTCATCCAAATATTTATTCAAGAAATCATAACATTAAATCAAACTGTACCTTTCGAGATAGCTCTTCATCATCACATCTTGTATGTATCAGCATCCTGCATACACGTTGACACATCTCCCAAAGATATTCATTGTCAAGGGTCTTCATCTTTTTAGACTTTTATCCGAGTCTTCATATCTTTGCCGAGAGATTTCCTAGTCAAGTCTTCTTGGTCCTTTGGATGTTGATTGCCTTCATCATGGTTGCATATCTCATGATCTCTTCCTTCCTCACACACTCCATTCCCAAGAGCTTTCAATCAGAGTTTCTTAATTGTAGTCAACCACCTCATACTTCATATGAGGACATATTATGTTGGTTTCATCTAGTGTGACTTTATGCCTTCCTACATCCTTTCAGAGGAGGAGATCCCTTTCCCTTGATCATGCTTCTCAAGATAGAAGTAATGATCCATGTTACCTGCAAACATATGACATGACATTACAATATTAAACACAAGTATACATACCTCATTTTATCTTTAGGTCATCTAGGCTTCTTTCAGCAACTTCCTTGATTAAAGTGTCTTCAACCCCTTGATTTGCTTCTTCTCTTATGTCACCATCATCCATGAATCCCACAAGTTGAATTTTTTGATGAAACACTTATTTCTTCTCTAGATTAGTGAACCCTTTGATGAGCATTCCATCAGAGAAACTTTGAGGATCTTGTATATCCGCATTTGGCAGTGTTTCCTTTTTGACTTGATGGATGATGACGCTTTGTAATATCCCTAACCCGGAATATCCCTTAAACCCCAGCAGAGACTCAACCAAAAAAACGTACAAGTGGTATAGTAGCCGAGAAAATCACAGAGATATAATAACAGTAGTGCAACAACAATAGTGTATATATGAAATATAAACAGATACTGAAGAAATGCAGCGAGAAATGCTAAGCCATTTTATTATACTGAGCAATAGAATGAATACAGGAGGTGATCAGAAAGATGGCACCTTGACTTGCACGAGGCAAGTGAAGAAATACACTCAGAATAGCAAAGAATGGCCTCTCTCAGAACTACGTGGAAGCTGCTGAAGAATTGTCGTGCTGCTGCTACTACTGCCGCTGGAAATCAAATGAGGATTTGGGGTTGTTCCCCTCCTCAGAAAAAGCTGAAACTCTGGAATCGGACTCTACTCAAGAAACCCAAAAAAACCCAGAAAGCTTTCTTGGAATAGCCGACCCCCAAAAATCACCCCCTTGGGGTTCTGCGCAATCCCTCAATGCTCTGCATTGCCACTGAATGAAACCCTCCAGAAATCTGCCTGAAACCTCTGCCAAAACTCTCTGATATGCAAGGACTAATCCCCTGCTCAATCTCCCAGCGCAAATCCTGTTGCAACCCTCAATCCAAAACTCCTGCCAGAAGGAACTGCGTCATCCCTCTCAGGCCTCCGTAGTCATCTACAGTGCTCAATCCTCCTTCCAACTACCAACGAAACTGCTGCAAAAAAATACTGATGGAACTACCTTGCCTGAGCAAGCACTCGAAGTCCCCCGTGGCTAAGGGTGAGATCTCCGAATGGAGACACTCAATGCACTACACAGTGCTACAGACTAGCTAAACAGTGAGCGTGCTCAAAAATCGAAACAACTAGCTCAAATGCACATAACTGAATGATCAAAATGACGAGGCTCCTCTCTCTTTTATAGCCTTTGCCTCTCTCAAACCCAAGGCTCACCTCCTCCTGCGTGATTCCCCTCTTTCCACCTGTTTCTCCCCTCCTGCACAGTCCCTCCATGTGTCTGCATGGGCTCCATTCTTATGTCCCCCTTTGGCCCCCTTGGCTCCCCTTTAAGTCACAACGTTGTGCTACTAGGAAATGACTTTTTATTCTAAAGTGAGCTATGTCCCCCGTCCTCACTTTTTTATTTACAAATAACTATATAAGGCAAAAATTGAACAAAATCGAATATTCCAATTAGCCATGGCTAATTAGGAATATTATAGTCTCCCCTGGCAAAATGTTGCTTGTCTTGAAGCGACTGAAGTGATGGATGCTACAAGATCTTCACACTCTCCCAAGTGGCATCCTCATCCGGCAAATTCTTCCACCTCACCAAGAATTCCCGGATCATCCTGCTCCGTAGCTGCCTCTCCCTGGTATCAATGATAGCCTCCGGTTGCAATACCAAATGCCCCTCGTCATCCATGAGTGGTAGCTCCTCCCAAGTCCTGCTGTAAATGAGAATATCATCAAAGAATACCAACACAAACTTCCTCAAGTGACTACGAAAGATGTGATTCATGCAGGACTGAAATGTAGTGGGGGTGTTGGTTAGCCCAAAGGGCATCACCAAGAACTCAAAGTGCCCATAGTGACACCTGAAGGTGGTTTTGGGAATGTCCTGCTCTCTCACTCAAATCTGATGGTACCCAGATCTCAAATCAATCTTTGAGAAGAACCATGCTCCCCTCAACTCGTCCATCAACTCATCGATCCTGGGTATGGGGTACCTGTTCTTCAGGGTCTTCTTGTTCAGGGCCCTGTAGTCCTTCTTCTTCACCAACACCACAAAAGAAGTAAAAGGACTCGTGCTCGGTCGAATGTGCCCAAGAGCCAGCAACTCCTAGATAGCCCGCTCAATCTGATCTCGATAGGCCTTGGGGTGCCTATAGGGGGTGCTGATCACTGCCTGTATGCCCTGCTCAAGCTCGATCGTGTGCTCAAACCCACGATCCGATGGGTGTCCTAGTGGAAACTCACCAAACACTATGGCATACCAATCAAGGATGGACTGTATCTCCAGATGTGCCATTTGCCCTGTAGTCCCTGCCTTTGATGCACGCAGCTCCACTGCCCACTCTATGTCTCCCTTCCGGAAGACTACCTCCATCCGATGAGCCGACACAGTCTGAGGCGGATATGTGTGCTGTCCTCGTATCTTCTAATGCCTCCCTATCTTCTCATCATCCCACTCCATCTCTAGGGTCTTCCCACTCCATCTCTGTATACCTCTTCGCTCAACCCTTTGTGCATCGATGAAGTTGTGGGTCGTCCCACTCTCTACCAAAACTGATAATCGCTAGACACGTACTGTCCCTCGTATGCGTAGCGTCAGATACTTGGGAACTCCTCGCAATGCTACAAGGGCCCCTCCGGTGGGTGCAAAAGATGCACCGCCTGCTACTGGCGATGGAGGTGGCAAAGGTCCCTGTAGGGCATGGCTATCTCCTGCCTCCACATCATCCTCGTCATCCTCTTCTCCACTGCTCTCGGAGAAGACCTCAATAAAATGTGTTTTGCCAGCAGCACATCTATGTCCCAGTGCCCACGATTCCTGACATGTGAAGCACAACTGCTTCTTCTTCAGCTCCCTGCTGACATCGTCCTCAATCTGTACTCGTTCGGGATTCCCCTTTGGAGGTGGAATCCTCACATCCTTCCCCTTAGACTGAAAAGGTTGTCTTTGGGGGTAAGGTGTTCGAGTCTTAGGTAAGACATCCTATAAATCCTGGGTCCTGCTGATAGCGTCCTGGAGTGTGGCTGGCCTAATGGATCGGACTAGACCCCGAAGTGGTTCTACTAACCCCTCAACATACATATAGACCCTCCGCATCGTGGATAGGTTTGGCACCATCACGGAGACCCTCAAGAAATCTGCAATGTAGGTCTCTGGGCTCCCTATCTATTTGAGCCTCATCAGCTCAAAAAAATGTTGCTCTGGATCCCTCTGATCAAATCGCTCCATCAATCTCCTGGTAAACTCCGCATATGTCGTCACTGTAGAGTGCCCGAGTGTAACCATCCCATGAAACCACCAATCTTGGGCCTCACCATCCAAATGTAATGTTGCCACCTTGATGGCCTCTACCTCTGACATTTGGTTAAGCTAGAAATAAATGTCCAGCTTCTCCACCCAAGACTTCGCCGAACTGTTTGATGAACCATCAAACGTAGGCAAGTGGAATCTACTTGCTGCATGGTGGGTGCCACCATCATGGTAATGCCAGTTTCCTCTATGATGGTCGCGAGGTCTACTATCCCGCTAGAGCTTAACAAAGTCTCTGAATGAAAGAGCATCCCTGAACTCCTACCCATAGGCCTGGTACTCTGCAAAATAATCACCCATATGGTCGGGCTCTGCCTCTTGCTGGGCTCCGACCCCCGTATCTACTCCTAAGAAGGTGGGCATGGTAAAGAGTGTAGGGGCATGCGAGGCCACCTCTGCGCAGTATCATGCTGCTCTGGCAAATGATGGGATGCACCCAATCCGTCACCAATCTGAAAAACCCGTGGGCTCTCACGCTGTCTGGCCTCTACTATCGTAAACCTCTGCCCCATCACCTCAATTTGCCTTGACAGATCTTGCATTGATTTGAGGAGCATATCCGCAAATCTCTTGCCGTCCTCGTCTCCCATTGGATCCCTCTACTCTGCGTCCACCACAGGCTCCTCCTGTTGTGCATCCATCAACGGAACACAATCTCCCTCTCCGTAGGTGTTCTCCAACCTACGCTCATTGTCTCTATATTTCCTACCTCTGTAACAAATGTAGGGTTTCTCCCTCGGTGTCATAGACTGCTAGCTCCACAGGCTAAGCCAGATCTATGCTCCGATACCACTATAATATCCCTAACCCAGAATATCCCTTAAACCCCAGCAGAGTCTTAACCAAAAAAATGTACAAGTGGTATAGTAGCCAAGAAAATCACAGAGATATAATACCAGTCGTGCAACAACAATAGTGTATATATGAAATATAAACAAATACTCAAGAAATGCAGCGAGAAATGTTAAGCCGTTTTATTATAGTGAGCAATAGAATGAGTACAGGAGGTGATCAAAAAGATGGCACCTCGACTTGCACGAGGCAAGTGAAGAAATACACTCAGAATAGCAAAGAATGGCCTCTCAGAACTGTGTGGAAGCTGCTGGAGAACTGTCGTGCTGTTGTTGCTGTAAATCAAATGAGGATTTGGGGTTGGTACCCTCAGAAAAAGTTGAAACTCTGGAATCGGACTCTACTCAAGAAACCCAGAAAAACCCAGAAAGCTTTCTTGGAATAGTCAACTCTCGAAAATCACCTCCTTGGGGTTCTACGTAGTCCCTCAATGCTCTGCACTGCCACTGAATGAAACCCTCCAGAAATTTGCCTGAAACCTCTGCCAAAACACTCCGATATCCAAGGGTTGATCCCCTACTCAATCTCCGAGCGCAAATCCTGCTGCAACCCTCAATCCAGAACTCATGCCAGAAGGAACTGCGTCATCCCTCTTAGGCCTGCGCAGTCATCTACAGTGCTCAATCCTCCTGCCAACTACCAACGAAACCGCTGCAAAAGAATACTGATGGAACTACCTTGCCCAAGGAGGCACTCGAAGTTCCCCGGGGGTAAGGGTGAGATCTCCAAATGGAGACACTCAATGCACTAAACAGTGCTACAAACTAGCTAAACAGCCAGCGTGCTTAGAAGTCGAAACGACTAGCTCAAATGCACATAATTGAATGATCAAAATGAGGGGACTCCTGTCTCTTTTATAGCCTTTGCCGCTCTCAAACCCAAGGCTCACCTCCTCCTGCATGATTCCCCTCTTGCCACGTGTTTCTCCCCTCCTGCGCAGTCCCTCCATGTGTTTGTGTGGGCTCCATTCCTGCATCCCCCTTTGGCCCCCTTGGCTCCCCTTTAAGTCACAACGTTGTACTACTAGGAAGTGACTTTTTATTCTAAAGTGAGTTATGTCCCCCGTCCTCACTTTTTTATTTACAAATAACTATAGAAGGCAAAAATTGAACAAAATTGAATATTCCAATTAGCCATGGCTAATTAGGAATATTACAGCCTTATCCTGGATGACTTCTTTCTTTCCTTCAATGTCCAATGACGTTCCCAAGAGCTATATCCTTCATGTTTGACCACCATGGATTTTGTCCTACGTGATTCCCATGGTGATGTCACGAGCTCTTGTTTCTAACTATTCCATCATGCCACGATGCATCTTAATATCTTGGTCATATCTATAACACAAGATTTAGGATTTTATTGTTGGACCCTTTCGTGAGGGATACCATCTAGATCATAGTATAGATCGGTTACTCCCTCTTTCCTTGGCCCTTTTCTTCAGCGCCCTCCATCTTTCCTGTGATATGGGCTTCTTTCTATAATCTTTCAATAGCATTGAATCTTAGCTATACCATTTTGTCTTGTTTGAGGACCAAACTTCCCTTTCCCTTATGCACATGTTTGAATCCTCTGACCTTCAATACTTTTGCCATCAACTTGTCTTTCTCTATCTAGCATAGAGACCACAAATTGTTGAATGAGGTAACCTTCTTGTTCATGGACATTTGTTACCTTGCCTATCATTTAGAACAATGATGATTATCTTCTTTCCTAGATCTTGTAGATGGGACCTTATGAAGATATCCTACATCCTTTTATACCCTTTACTTTCATGTAGATCATATTTCATGTGACCTTCTTCATTGCACCTCCAAAAAATGAGTTTATCATATACATCTCTTTGATGTCTCCAATATTGCTATATGAGGGGATCTTTCATGAATATCCCTTTCCATGAATTCAGAGGAGACCTTTTGATATGTTCAATGACTTCAACTACTTAGAGGACTATGTCTATCCTCCTTTATGCAAGGAATCTTGATGACCCAACCAATTTATAGATATCCTTGCAAACACGAAGTCATTTAACCAAATTTGATTATAGAATGAAAAGATACTTACTTGACATGTGAAGATGAAATCTTCACCTTGATTGCTTTGATGATGGTTGAAGAAGATGTATTAGTACTTCTTGGATGACCTTCTTTTGAATGAGAGAATCTTTCCTCAATAGAAAAGGTTGCTCCTTTTGATGAGGATGATTTGTGCTTCTTTAGATGATCTTCTTCTAGGGCAAGGAGATGATCCTTTCTTGAAGATGACCACGTCTTATTGCCTTCAATATGCTTTTCCTTCTTTTGTAGTGTAGATCAAGATCGTTGCTCAAGTTTCAACCTATTCCAAGATGAGGTGATCTTTGATTTTGAGGTCATTTGCGTTACCTTGCTTTGTAGGCATCTTGATGAGAGTCTTGGTGGTCTTTTGGTGATTGATATGGAGACAAGTTCTTGTTGTTGTAGACTAATTCTTGATTGTTGTTGTAGACTGATCCTTCAATCTTGACAAAGCTCTTCAACCTTGCATTGATGCCCTTCTTGAAGACTGATCCTTGTAAGACTCTTTTGTTGCCCTTCCTTTGACTTCAGCACCTTACCTCTGATACCATGTTGAAGAATCTAGGGCAATTAGAGTTAAGAAGATTCATCTTAACATGATAACCATTTGTGAGGTATTTTATCTTTAGCTTATTAGCACAATCTTTTCTTGATCTCAGTAGTGTGTGTATTTCTTACTTCATCAAATAGCTATCAAAACAAAGAGACAAGAACACACGATGTTGCCCTTTTGCCAGGGCCAAAACCTCTCCCTCTTGGAGAGGAAAACCCACACAAAAATTTTCTTATAGAGATTCCAATTGATGAATACCAAGGCCATGACCATTGACCTATTAGGCTACTCCAAGACCAAGACAGCAATCCTCTTCTTACTATTTAGATCATCATCATCATTATTGCTTCACCAAGATCATCATCATAGTACCACAGAGGTCTTTAGTTGCACCATTGCCTGATTCATCATCATGTCAACGAGGTGTTTCTACTTGGATGTGAGTTGCACCTCGGACTTGATCATGACCTTGTCTTCATTACGAACAAGACCATGATTGCTACCTCACTGAGATCTTGACTGTCCAGAATGTCGAGAATGTATGACCGTGAAGTCGCCATCATGTCGAGAATGTATGTGTTGCAGTGGGATCTGAGTTCACATTCATTACCGAAACTGTGACTGTGATTTCATCCTTCATCGAGATCAGTACCGACGAGGAGACCCTGTAGTTACTTGCTGTCATTATCACCGAAATAACAGACATGTCCGAGATCCTGTACCCATCTAAAGTTCTGTACCTCTGTCCTCATCCAAAGTTGCAGAGAAGTCCAAGTTTTTTGTGTTTCCTGTGGTGACCCCAGCGGGGTATTTATAGTTGTTTGTCCTCCATAATTAGCCAACATGTCAGAGTGAACTGATGTGTCTCTATTTGCAAGTCGACATGACTTCTTTAGCTTATTTAATTCATTTGCAGGGCGACATGATTGTGTTTTACATTGTTTTTCTTGTTGTATTCTTCAAGAGTATCGTGCTTGTTTTGGAGGGTTGATCTAGACTCTAGGTTGACTCATATGCATTACATATATGCTCAAGAAGAGCTTTTTAACATTTTCTTTGACTCTTTGACCTTCTTATAGCACTTCAACATGTGTTGGACGTATGTAATGAGCAAGAAACTCATTTTATAATTTACAAAGATAATATTTTTTCTTTTGCAAGTACAAAGATCAAAATTACATTTATGAAGACCGAACCTAGTTACACTTTCTTCAACACTAGATAGGGGCTTTGCCCTAGTAGAGTGCCTACATCTTGTCTCTTCTGTTTTTGTGATCTTCATACACACATAATTTGGTAATTGCTTGATGAAAGATAATATAACAAATAAGTGAAAGAAGCCAACATAATTCACAAGTAATTATCAAGAAAGAGAAATCTATCCCTAATTCTACTAGCATTGATTTCTCAACATGGAATCAGAGCTAAGGTCAAAGAAGATTGAAGATCACTTCGTTGGCTCGAAAGAAATGATTACTCCCTCTATGATAAGAATGGGATTCAATACTGCAGGAAGTTGGATCAAAAAGATCTTCTACTACCTATTCAACAAGGTCAAAAGTCGAGGGTTCTTAGTTGCACTTACAGGTTCACTTAATGATGATAATGCATGGATCAATGACAGTGGAGCATCAAGGCGTATGATAGGGGAAAGTAAACAACTTCAAACTCTATCAAAGGAACCATCTTCTAATGCAGTGGAATTGGGAGACAGCAAAAGCTATGTTGTTAGAGGTCTGGGATCAACATCTTTGAAGCTAGAGAATGGAGCTAAACTACATCTCAACAACATATTATATGTTTCAGGTTTGAAAAAGAATTTGCTTTCAATTTCTTGCTTAGAAGATAAAGGGGATAGAGTTGCTTTTGTTGATGGAAATGTCTTGGTTTGGGGAAAAGATTCAAGTATTGATAAAGCTAGGGTTATTGGAGTTTGTGAAGGAAGCTTATATAGAGTCATTACACCACCTCCCCAAGCTATAGTTCATATGGAAAAATCAATCCCATTGAGCTATGGCATAGAAGATATGGTCATCTTCATTACAACGCTATTCCCACTCTTAATCAACTAGTTCATGGCATCCTTGATATCAAAGAAGATCATGAAGGAGTTTGCAAGGGATGCTCTTTGGGTAAACATACAATAAAACCATTTTCAAATAGTGAAACAAGGTCTAAAGAAATGTTAGACCTCATTCATTCTAAAGTGTGTGGGCTTATGTCTGACAATTCACTTGGAAGTCATCTTTACTATGTAACATTCATTGATGATCACTCTAGAAAGACATGGCTCTACCTTCTCAAGAAAAAGGATGAAATATTTGAAAAATTCAAAGAGTTTAGATCTGAAGTGGAAACCCTAACTGAAAGAAAAATAAAGACTTTGAGATCCGACAATGGTGGGGAATATACTTCTAAAGAATTGATTGCATATTGTAAAGAAGCAGGAATTAAGAGGGAGCCTATTGTTCCCTACTATCCTAAACAAAATGGAGTGGCCGAAAGAAAGAAGAGGACAATTGAAGAAGGAATATGAACAATGCTCCTTGATCAAGACTTACCAAAATTTTTATGGGGAGAAGCAGCAATGGCAGCAGTATATATTCAAAATAGAAGCCCTCATAGAATACTTGGGAATATGACACTGGAGGAAGCATTCAAAGGGAAGAAACCAAGTGTGGACCATCTCCAAATTTTTGGGACTCCTGCCTATATCCACATTCTAAAGGACAAACAAAAGAAGTTAGATTCTACAAGCATCAAAGGGATCTTCATTGGCTATAGTCTCGCATCAAAGGCATATAGAATCTACATAAAGGAAGGAAGACATATTGAAGTAAGCAGGGAGGTTATATTTGATGAAAATCAGGCATACAAAAGATCCAAGGACATTCCTATTGATTCTGATGACGAAGATACATCTATATTCGAAAGTACAACATGACAATCCATCTACAATTCAAGAAGAAGAAGAAGGACCGAGTGAGCCCATTCAATTTGTGATCATACCAAACACAAGGAAGAGGCCAAATTGGTTAAAAGCTACTCTTGAAGACGTTGAAGGACATGGAGCTATGAAAGGAACCTTTAGAGAAAGTAAAAGGCCAAAAAGATATCCTAGATATGTGCATATATGACAAAACTGATTGAAGTTGAACCATCTACATTTGAAGAAGCTACTCATCAAGAAGTATGGAAGAAGGAAATGCAGGAAGAATACCAATCCATCATGAAGAATGGGGTTTGGGAAATTGTTCCTAGACCTAGTGACAAAATGGTTGGCACCTCCAAATGGATCTACAAGATCAAGTACATTGTTGATGGAAGTATAGACAAATACAATGCTAGATTTGTTGCAAGGGGTTTCTCTCAAAAGGAAGGCATAGATTATGAAGAAACCTTTGCACCTAGTGCAAGGTATACTACCATTAGATCTTTGGTTTCATTGGATGCCACAATGGAATGGAATATCCATCAAATGGATGTGAAGACAACATTTTTGAATGGGACCATCAAAGAGGAAGTATACATTAAGCAACCCGAAGGCTTTGAAGTAAATAGCAAAGAAACTCATGTTTGTAGGCTCAAGAAGGCCCTATATGGTTTGAAGCAAGCTCCTAGGGCATGGTATGCAAGAATGGATGCATACCTTCTAAGAATTGGGTTCTTGAAGAGTTTTGTTGATCCAAATCTCTACATCAAGGTTGTGGATAATGAGTCAGTCATTATTCTACTATATGTGGATGATCTATTCATTACAAGTGCAAAGCGAAGGATACAAGAATGCAAGAAGATGTTGGCATCCAAATTTGAGATGAAGGATCTAGGACTGATGCACTATTACCTAGGTCAGGAAGTATGGCAAAATCCTGGGGAGATATATTTGGGGCAAGGAAAGTATATCATCAAGTTGTTGCAAAAAATTGGGATGATGGATTCCAAGCCCATGACTACTCCTATCATCACCAATCTCAAGAAGTTAAGGAGCTTTGACTCAAGTCTCGTAGATCCTACCTCCTATTGTCAGTTGGTGGGTTCTCTGATGTATTTGGTAAATATTATGCTGGATATATGCTTTTTTGTGAACATTCTTAGCCAGTTTCAATTGGAGCCTCGTCATGATCACTAGATAGTTGCCAGCGTATTTTGAGATATCTTTGTCAGACCGATGGAAGAAGCACTATGGGTGGATGCGTTAGTTTGGGATCTTAAATGATCTCAAGGATTAGTAGAAAGCAAGATCACGTTGCTTTGAGTAGCGCTGAAGCAGAGTATGTGGCTACAATTGAAGTAGGAAAGGAGGTTGTATGGTTTAGGAAGCTTCTGACGGATTTGTTCGAGAAGCCTCTGGATCCTACTGTGATAAATTGTGATAATCAAAGTTGCATCAAGATCTCTGGTGATCCCATGTTTCATGCTAGGACGAAGCATATCAACAATAAGTTCCACTACATTAGGAACTTGGTGCAAGATGGGATAGTGAAGCTATAGTATGTCCCAACAGACGATCGGGTAGTTGATATACTAACAAAGTCTCTTCCTAATAAGAAGTTTGAATATCTTAGAAGCATGCCTGGTTTAGTTGATATTGTTGATCTTGTTGATGATGATAAAAGTTTGGAAGAGAATTGTGTAGGCTTTGTGTTAAACACATTGTTTGGGAACACATCTGGCCGGCACTATGTGTTGATGTCTGGATCCCGAAGTAGCAATGGTGGTGTTGGTCATAGAGCTCTGACCTCGGATACGCACCTGGATCCCTGGGTTGATGGTTAGCAAGTAAGCCTGATGGTACCTAGAGAGGCTGAAAGTTTTAGTCCATCTTAGTCCCACCCAAATAGATTGCCCTGCTCAGAAATCTAGTCCATGGCATCGTGAGTGCCTAAACTATTGGACGACCTTGGATAGATTTCCCTGGTCAAGAATCTAGTCCATGGCATTGTGGTGCCTAAACTCTTCATAGTTCATATGGTTTGAGATCTCCCTTGTACTTGTATATGTTATTATGAATACCTCCCTAGTTAAGAGAGAGTGTTGAAAAATGTAACTAGGTTCGATCTTCATAAATTTATTTGAGTCATTCTGTAATGTACTTGTCAAAAGAATGAAAAAGAAAATTTTTATTATTATTACAATGACTTATTAAAGCATGGGTTTCATGCCTGGGTCATATTTTATTAGTCAAAGTCTCCATTGAGGACTCCTAGGATTTATATTGAGTCTTTAGTGTCATTGTATATTTTATGAGACTCTTCTTGGATCATGTAAAAAGATTTGTTATTGAGTCAAATTAGGTATTTGACACCTCCACACCAAGTTGGCCTCAAGGAGATCAAGTCGGCCTCAAACAAGGCAATTCGACCTCACCTCAAGCCTATATATACAAGGAGATCGAATTCATTTGGAGCATTCATTCACTCACACACAAGTTTCATATCCAGAAGAAAGAGTTGGGAAAGTCCGAATTAGAAAAGGATGCTAAAAGGAGTATGAGTTTGAAGAAGAAGGAAGAAAAAGGCAAGATCGAAATTTTGGGCTATCTATCTCTCTCTCATGTGGGTTCCTCTAGGAGATCGAAGTCTTTCTTGTCAAGTCGAAGTTGTTGTTGTTGCTGCTGCCATTTACTGGGTCAAAGTGTCGCTGCTTTAGGTCGAAGTTCTAGGTCAAAGTTGTTGCATGAGAAGGCTGACTTGGTGGTTGGAGGAGGTCTGTGTCGAGGTTGAAGAGTCTCAATAAAACTATTGAAGGAAGAGATTTTGACTAGGTTTTCCCCTAGATAGGCGTTTTGCCCTCGCAAAGTGCCTACATCTTGTGTTTTGTGTTTTTGTGATCTTCATACACACATAATTTGGTAATTGCTTGATGAAAGATAATATAACAAATAAGTAAAAGAAGCCAACATAATTCACAAGTAATTATCAAGAAAGAGAAATCTAACCCTAATTCTACCAGCATTGATTTCTCAATGCACTAAATCATTGGACATCATTGATTAGTAAATTAATAGACTAATACTATATTTCACTGTTTCAGTAACTTAATATGGATCTGTTAAATTTTCTTAGGGCGACATTGTTCTTTGCTATGATAGTTGCATTTCATCATTAATACATTAAGTTCACCCCATATCATCATTGCATTATTCAGATCTACACCATTAAACATCAGCATATGCAATTACATAGAAAGAAACAACATTATCAATGTAGCGGAACATAAAAGGAACAGTAGAAGAAAGCATGCACACATATAGAGACACCAGGATTGGTCCAAGACCAGGGCAAAACCCACTATGGGGAAAACCCTTGCAAATCTTCTTCTTCTTAGATCGTCATCAAATGATGCAACAAAAGAGAGTAAAATGATCCATAACTTTGTCTATGCAGCAAAACAATAGTGATATCTATGAAACAGATCTAATCATGCTAGGAATCAAAACCCTCATACTGATGGTTGTAATGTGTTTTTACAAATTGATGTCAATTGTTGTATACTGATGTCACTATGTCGAACATTGTTAGGTACTGTTGTCACTGTGTCGATCACTGTTGAGTACTGATGTCACTATCAATGAGCCCAATACATATGTTTGCAGCGGAAACTAACAAATCATATCTACAGATCTACTACCTGATCCCTGAAATCAATAGAAGTCAAGATGTCAAAACACTAGATCTGAACTAGGTCACTCTCATCAAGCCACTGAAACTTCTGAGTCGCCCTCACGAATACAGTATGCGAGCGACTATGACTGAAAAGTCGCTCCCAAGAGGTCTCTATGCGTGTGACTCTGGCACTAAACTGCAAAGACCCAAAGTCGCTCCCTTGTCAAGCTGTGTGAGCGACCTTGATGTCTTGGTCGCTCCCAATACTACTATGTGCAAGCAACAAGGGACCGGAACCCTCCAATCTGCCTCTGAAAGCCTAGAGTTGCTCCCATAAGCCTTTGTGCCAGCATCCAAGGGTCTATAGTCGCTCTCATAGGCTTGTGTGCCAGCAACCAAGATCCAGAAGATCCTAACCCATAGTGAACCTTTCGCCTGTAATTTTGAACCCTTGAGCGAACTCATCCTATCAAACCTGTGCGAACCAATACAAAAGAGAAGAGAAGATGTGTCCAAATGATCTTGACGTATCTTCTATTTATAGGATTTCATGAGGGGTCACTTGGGGTTAAGACTAACCCAAGCAGTTACTCAAGTGGTTAGGGCTAACCATTCCATAATACATGTATGAATAAAATAATTCATAACTCAACTTCTGCTTAACCAAATTGGGTGATCTTTAGGTCAATTTTGGTCCTCTCGAAAAGAGAATCTAATGCACTCATTGTCTTGGTCATTTGAGTTGTCCAATGTGGAATTTTACCGCAGTTGCAAAAATTAACAAGATCAAGAACTATATTTCAGCATTTTATATATATATAATGTGTCCCTTGTGTCCTATTTTCGGGGCCATTGTGTCTTGTGTCGAAAACTCATATTTATGTGTCCTCCGTTTCTCGTGTCCTCGTGTCATGTGACTTAGGTTTTAAGTTTTGCAATCACACATTTGCATGTTGTGCATACACAAACTGAATTAACTTAATCTCAAGTGAAAATCTAATTTTAATCTAAAATCAACCAAGTACACTCCATCACATTCTACCTTGTAGCATTTTTTGTACTTTATTATTATCTCATTACATTCTTACTTTACAAGCTTATTTACTTTTGGGCAATTGACATTTCCAATTTCAATTATATTTCAATTCAAGCACTTTATTTTCCAAGAACTTATTTACTTTTAGGCAATTGACATTTCCAGTTTCAAGTACATTCCAATTCAACCACTTTATTTTTCAAGCACTTTACTTTCTAGCATTTGACATTTTCAAGTACTTTATTTCAAGCATCTATTTTGGCAAGCACTCTCTTGGCAGTGGTCTCATTGTGCATATCTTTTGTTTATCAGCTACTTCATTCATTTCTTTATCATTATTACATCTATGGTTTATATATGATTCATGATACTTATGGTTATTTTCTTGTGAATGCTTTGAAGTATATTTCATGGTTCATTTTGTTGATGGGATTGTATCTTGTCTAATTTCTTTTAACTCCTAGAACTCAATTTAGTTTAGCTTAATTTAATCGAGCCTTCGTTTATTTTGTCTCCTAGGGTCCACTCCCTTTGCTTGTTGAAGAATCTAGGGCATGCATATTAAGGTGATTCTTCTTTAACACGATAACAATAACAATTTGTGAAGCATTTAAACAATTTATATTAGCTTGATAGTTACTTCATTATTAGCATGCGTTTGTTAACTTCATCAAACTGCTATCAAAACAAAAGAGACAAGAACAAAAATGATTTGGCTTTCTACCAAGGCCAAAACCTCTCCCTCTTGGACAGGAAAACCCATGCGTAAATTCTTCTTATAGAGATTCCATTGACGAATACCAAGACCATGACCCTTGACACAATCTGCCTCTCCAAGACCAAGCCATTTATCCTCTTTCGTGTCAATGTTGAGATACTTATCTTTGATGTACCACAGAGGTCATCACCATATTTATTACTACTGCAATACCATGACTTTTGTCACTGCTACAACACCAGGATCTTCATGTTGCGACAACAATGTTGCACCTTTACCAAGATCCTCATCACAGGCATGACTGAAAGCTATATGGATGCACTTCACTGCACTGAGATCATAGTTCAAGATCCTTCTCTTAATCAAGATTGCTACTGAGATTGAGGTTCTTTTCTGCACTATAACCAGTGATTGTAACTCCATGCAATGAGGGCTTTCTCTCTAATCTTCAATGAAACATTGACTGTAATGTTTCCACCGAGATCATCAGCTATGCTGAGGTGATATGTCTACGCAGATCTGTATCCTAAAACAGGGATCCTGAGGTTGTAGTCACAGATTTATATCTAGCCCAGTTCACATGATGATGCTGCGTTTCTTTCCACAATCATACCCATCCGAGGGCTTTTCCTTTCAAGTCACAGGTATGCTGAGGAAGTATAGGCCTTATTTCTGTTGCTCCTTAACCCATTTGAGGAGACAACTAAACCCTTAGACCTCATCCTCCTTACTGCGGCTTCATGACCTTGATTGTGGCTCCCTTGACTGCGACTGCCTTTGACTGCGGCTCACTTTGACTGCGACTCCATCTTAACTGCAGCTCCTTCTCTTAACTGACTGCGGCTTCATCCCTTGACTGTGGCTCCTCTATGTGAGTTCTTGTCTGCCTACAGTAACATGAGATTAAGCTTCCTGCACCCCTATGCAAATGCACCTGCCTGCACCCAATTCTTCACCCGAAATTTCAGACAGGGAATGCGAAGATCTACCTTTTGAGTTGACCCTTCGTGGGTATATATAGTGGTGAGGGTTCATATGTGAGCCGACATAACTTCATGAACCGATGTGTCTTTATACCAAGCCGACATAACTTGTATTTATATATTTAATTCATATTTCTTTGTAGCTAACATGATCATCTTTGCTTCCAAACTTCTTGTGCTTGTTCTTGAGGCATTGATCTTGGTCTTGGAGGGTTGCTACAATTGTTGAAGACTTGTATACATTTACATGGACTCATGACATGATTCTTTGACATAGAAATAAATCCTAAAGACATCAAGAAGAAGTCTTTTGCCTAGAGACACTTCTTGCTCATGAAACCCATGTAGCAAGATTACAAAAATAATGTATTTCCTTTTATTACAGCAAATACAAAGATCATGCCATCATGAAGACCGAACCTAGTTACACTTTCTTCAACACTCCCTCTTAACTAGGGAGGTATTCATAATGGTACTTGGTCATTCTCAATCTAAAGAATTTCTCATAAGAAGAATCGAATTTGCAATCCATCTGTTATAGCATCATTTCAACAAACATTGTTTCCATTTAGCAAGGGCTTGACTAACAGCTCTATCTCTCACTAAGATCAGAGAATACAATGTTGGCGAGACCAATGACTGATAGACACGCATCATCATTGTCTCTCTTAGGGTCATGACCACCCGAGTGTTCTCTGAGTATGCCCTACTAGGACTATTCTCATTTTGGGTTCTCAACCCTCAAGAATATCGGTCCTCTTGCCCACTCTTGTCTTGGATGCCCTACCACATCCTCAAAGAGTGTCGGATGCCAGATGATTACACAATCCTCCATTCTTTCTTCCACATTGAAGACAAGAATGTCGTGTCCAGTGATGCGGGGGAGCGGCCCCCCCCCCTTCGAACCGCTCCCGGAGCGCGCTCCTGGCCGGAGCGGCTCGGGAGCGGCTCGGGAGCGCGCTC
>APFE031328304.1:17638-42001 GCA_000404065.3 Pinus taeda | reverse complement strand
TATTTAAATAATAAAAAAAAAACTACCATTTTATTTGGCTCATAAATATAGCCTTAACTATAATGAATTTTGCATATAAAATAAGTTCATGGTTTTAATGTAAGTGCAAATGAGTAATTTATTGGCTAAGAGCTATGTTATATTGGAAAATAGAAATAATATTCCAAAATCGTAATATAATATCTATGCATGCTGCAGAGATAATAAAGTTTATGTCAAGCATATAGATATGCAAAAGACCAGCTTTTTTTATCACTCACCGGGATATGATTAAATCTGTTCTTAGTCTTCTGAAATGAATATGGTGATAACTTTATGGAAATTTTGAGTCCTTTCACAGTATTGAAGCGTGTAACTTGATTTCAATTGTTTTTTATTTTTTAATTAAAAATAATATAATTTCAAAACATATTTTAAAAAATTAAAAATTAATATATATTTTTTACACTTTGCATGTTTCTGCATAGGACATGACAAAGATAAGACCAAAAATATGTGACTAGGAAAGATCTCAAATCAAATGTCATGTAGAGATCGACAATAAAATGCTCCTAAAAATGTAGGATCACATTAAACACATCATAGTGCAGCGTGGAGATTATGAGATTTTTCAATTAATCGTATATACTATTTAATATTTAAAATATATTGTAGATATTTTTAGAAATTAGGAATTCGTAAATAGTCATGTGTAATATTTAGTATTTAGGTATTTAAGATTGTATTGTAAGTAGTGTTTTTGTCGTATCAAATTTAAATTTTAATACTGTTAAAAAAACTCTTTCATCTCTACTCTTTGAGAAACTTTAAGCTTCAAACAAGTATGATGTCATTTCTAGGTCTTTTGGAAACCTAAGAAACTCGTACCTGATATTCAAAAGCTTGAGGTGGATGCTTTTAGAAATGCAATGGGTGAATTCAAGTGAAATGGTCAAGAAAGCGCCGAGCTAGTGCTCTGGCCACTTTCACTTTAGATTTGGTGGGAATTTAATTAACTAGAAGAAACATAAAAGATGGTTTTGGCTTTCTAAATTATGTAAGGTGCCCAGTCCCCCATGTGATAAATATCCTGTGTTAGTCTGGCAACGTGATTAATCTCCCCACCATTGGATTCACACCCAGCTCAGGCTTTTCCACGCATTGCATGAATACAACCATACTGTTAGGTAGAATGAATGAAATGCATGGCAGGTAGAGAAGGTTCGGTGATCTTGTGTTGGCTTTGCCATACCAGATTGTTCTTTTAAATATGTTAGGTTTGAGGCATTTTTACAGAGAAATATATATATATACACACCCCGTTATCGTTTTAATTGAAGTGAGGTTTGGTCTATTTCCATAATAATGTCTTCCCAAACGAAGTCGATGCAATTTGTGGTTAATTTATTCAGTATCCATGTAATTATATCTCTTATCAGTTCAGTTCAACAGCATTGCACGGGAGCACCTGCAGATGCAAGAGTAGAGTCCTTTCCAGGCTATCATGGCAATATTAGTTTTGAGATATACGCTGGGTAAGTGTCATATTTGTTCACAGTAAAGCATATGTAATCATATACACAGTCCATGTTCAAATATAACATTAATTGAAAGTATCAAAATCAAGTGTCATATCTTTTACAATTTATTCATTAAGACAGTCATGTTCAAAAGTAGTAGCATTAAGAGCGAGCATCGAATTCCTAGAGGAAAGTAAGATCCCAATGCTTTTAACATCCATAATTTATACTAATTACATCCATAGAAGAAATGATTTACGTTGATATGCACACACTTGACATATGTTTGAACAGAGTTTAATGTCTATGGATACATGAAATTCAGTAACAACTGAAGCTAAGAAAATGACTCTATTGGAGTCAAAATTGTGTCAAAATTGTTGTATGAAGTGTTGCAGGGTGTAAAAAAGTAGGAGCTAAAATTGTTATATGGAGTGCTTATAGATGTGAAGCTTCAATGCTTATATTATATTGGATGACCAATTGAGTAACTGCATGAAATTCCTTGTGATTTCTTCATATTCATGCAGGTACATGACAGTTAGTGAGGTTACTGGAAGAGAACTTTTCTACTATTTTGTGAAGTCAGAAAGAGATCCAGCAAATGATCCACTTCTTCTTTGGCTTACAGGAGGTCCTGGTTGTACCGGTTTCACTGGATTTGTCTATGAGATTGGTTAGCTATGGGGACTCATGCTCATATTTTCTGTTTCAATGCTCAAAATTGCTATTTACTGAATGTCAAAATTGCTATTTACTGAATGAATTTTGATCTTGCATACATTTAATTTTGAAACTGGGTAATCTGGGAAATGGGCATGTGAACGGCTTGTTGTTGGAATTGGCACCCAAAACCGAGTCAACTGCTGTTATAATTAGGTTTATACAATAATAAGATATCATTGTAACACAAAGAATAACGAAATTTGATAAATTATGGATTTAATACTCTTGAACCTTTAGCTATTCAATGTTCAGCTCATCTGATTACTTTAAGGATAATATTGTGAAAAGCTAATATTCAGATCTAGATCTTTTGCACCTGACATACTTGCAAGGCTAGGCATCCTTTTCACCTGCCATACTTGCAAGGCTAGGCAGTGTGAGAGGCTATTTTGATGCGATCATTGCATAGGAGAAAATAGAACATAATAGTAACGTTTAGAAAATTTATAGAAGAAAATGATCACTATTTTTAATGTTTATCTGACCTAGTTACTAGAAACGGATGCGGTCGTTTCTTGAATAAACCGCAGTAGAAACTCAACGACACTGATTAGAAATATTTTCTGGTGTTACTAAACCGTTTCTTTTCTGTTTCTGCATTTCCAGAGTCCAATTAACTCCAGTTGAATTTTTCTTTTCTAATAGCAGGTTAAGTAAAGTTCAATTTGCAGTTCAATTCCAGTTGACTTTTAGTTTTCTAGAAGTTGTATTGCTAAATAGGCCGTCCAATGGTATTGTCAGGGAACGCTTTAAAAAAAGGCACCAATTGTATTTGTAAGAGAATCAGTGCAGACTCCAATAGTTGGCTTAGGCCATTAAACTCCAAACTCAATTCTAGTTGAGTAAGTAGTATTCTTATAGTGTATAACAGATTTTTATTTATTCAGACAGTGGTTATCTTTCTTTTTTAACTGTGCAGCTACTCATGCAAATTAGTGGCTTTTTGCTCATGGTTTTTCAAGGATTTAAGTCTAAGAGGAGAGCAAACTCATCACTAGTCAGATACAAGCAAGGCACAGATCAGAGCCAACTCCTGAACCGAACAACTTCACTTACTATTTAATTATTTATATTTCAAATCTCCTATTTTTATCAAATTTTGCTATTAATGATGGTTAAATTTTTGAATTTACAAAATTATTATTTTTTCTTCCAACTGAGTCACTATTTATTTATGAATATTTCTTTACAATTTCATAAACATTGCAGGTTTAAGTTTATGATTAATGTTTTGTTTATGTGGTTTACCTTTAATATTGTGTTTTTCTCTCTCCTGGTTCTTATATGCGTTTAACACACTTTACGACAATGCTTATCTCCTATTTCAGGTCCGATGAGTTTTGATCTCAATTCTGGGAAGTCGCCCACGCTCATCCCCAATCCACACTCTTGGACTAAGGTTGGCGTTCAAGGCTCCTGCCTCTGCCACTATGGTTATAATGAAATGTTTTCAATTAGGACACCAAAACTTTTTCCTCTTTCAACATTCGTTAAGGTCAAGTGGGCATACTAGATTTTTGTAAGGCCTGCAGATGATGTATCTCTATTATCAACATTCCTGTTATGTTGCTTTTATCACTTGGGAATTTGCCATTGTTAACTTGGATGCCATTAAATGTATAGAAACTTTTATAGTAATGGATTAACATTGAATACTTTTTAACATGCAGGTCTCCAGCATTATTTTTCTTGATTCTCCAGTTGGGACTGGTTATTCTTACTCCAATACATCTACAGATTACATGACTGGAGACTTTAAGGCTGTTTCAGATATACATACTTTCGTCATAAAGGTTTTGAGTTCTATCAAACTAAAAAAATATTTTAGAAGTGTATAAACTTTTGTGAATCTCAGTACGTTTTATAATATTGGATGCAGTGGTTTGAGGCATTCCCTGAGTTTCTATCTAATCCATTTTATGTCGGAGGAGATTCTTATTCTGGTTTGATTGCTCCACTTGTGGTAAATGAAATAGCAAAGGGTAAAGCACGCACGATGAATATTTTGTTATTCAATTGACTTCTTTGTTCCTTTGTTTCTGGAATAGGATGGAATTTATTTACGGCAGCAGGAGTACTATAAGTTGATTTGGGGTTGCATTTCAGGAAAATATAGGTTCTAGACTTTGAATTTTTCTTAATACAATTTGTTTTAAGATTGATACTTTGATGTTTGACCGTTACAATGTTTCTTTCTTGTCTATCACAGGAAATGAAGCTGGTATTAAACCAACCTTGAACCTGAAGGTCAAAGCTCTTTGATAATATAATTGAAATTCATAGCTTTCTTCATTCAGGCCTCTCAGAATATGTTGATGACTAGGAACAGCGTTATGTCCGTTACAAGTTTTACTAGAAGGTCTCATGATCTGACTTCTTGCATGGCTAGCTTTTCAGGGTTATCTGCTTGGAAATGGGTTGACAGATGAAGCATTTGACCACTCACAGGTGCCTTTTGCACATGGAAAGGGACTTATTTCAGATGAATTATACCAGGTGTGTACCCTGCAAAAGTAAAATAAGGTGACATGGAATCATTGGCACAATTTATGTATTCTTCATGTATGAATGGTAGTTCGAAGGATGCTATTTAAATACTAGTCTAATATGACATCATTTTACGAGTTGTTTACTGTTATGTTAGAGAATTTAAATCAGTTGGCATTTCAGCAGCTATTCAGTATAAAACTTCTACATACTTATGTTGCTGCAGGCAGTAAAGGAGGCTTGCAATAGTAGCTATTTGTATTCCACCAATGCTTCTTGTCTAATGAACCTATTAGCAGTGTGGAAGGTAATGCTTGTAACCCTTCCCCTAACTTATACAACTCCAGTTGGTTTTGCTAAATTCAAGACATGACATTATTCCTTGGGAAATTAGTCCTGATTTGGAATTTTGAAAAACAGGTTTTGAACGGTACCAACAAAGCCAATATTCTTGATCCGGTTTGTTACCCCTTTTTTAAGAAGCAGGAAAGCCTAGGTAGTCAAAGAATTCTAACCAAGAGGTACAAAAAGTCAGAAATAATTGATCAGCTTCTTGGATCAAGGAGCAGAATCTCTAGTCATGGTTGCCTTACAAAATCTTCTGAGAACGGATGTCTCACAGTTCATCTACAACTTGGTTACCAGGATAGGCCATGCCCTGCTGTGGTAAAGTGCAATAAGTCCTCTGCTCCTCACGCTATGTATTTGACACCTGTTTTATCTGCAGCATAGGAAATTTGCACTGAGTATTTTGTTTTAGGTTTTTGACAACTGACATATCCAATAAAAGAGGAGGATTTCCTTTGTGTGTGTTGTATATCTCAATATACAAGGCCTTCCAACTGCAATAGCTAGGATTTAATTCAGAAAATAATTAAATTCATAATGGAAGTTATGGATTTTGATTTTGTAAAGTTAACTACTGGCATTCAACTTCTTCCCTTGTTGTAGCCGTTGATTTTTTTTTGTGTAAAGTTACACATTTCATTCACCTTTCTTTCATGATTGCAGTTGTTGTAGCCGTTGATTTTTTTGTGTGTAAAGTTACACATTTCATCCACCTTTCTTTCGTGATCGCAGTTCTTATAGTTGATATTTTTTCAAACATTCTATTAACAAAATGGTTCATATTGCAAAACAGGACAAATATTATCTTTCCGACGTTTGGGCAAATAATCCCTATGTCAGAAAAGCAATTCATGCGCAGTCGGTATCCACTTGTTGAGAATGGCAGGAAACTGATGCAGTTTGAATAACACCATTTCCGCTACTTTGGCTGCTGAAGTTATTGGTAACTCTTTGTCGGTGCTTATTCTTTTGACAAAGATGGCACTTTTATATATATACTATATTCTAATCGGTTTGAATATATATATATATATATTTAAATAATTATTATTATTATTATTATTATAATACATATTTTTGGTCGTATAACATTTCTATTCATAATTTATAGTAGTTATTAAGCTATGTCAATTTATATTTTTGAAATAAATTTTTTAGACATATTAAGCTATTGATTTGTCCCTTAGAAAATGATATTGTTTCGGTGTATAACAATCTCCACTTTAAAAAAAATAGTGAAACTATATTCATATATATTGATTACTTAAATATCCCCAATTTCTATTGGTTGGTACTGGTGTCTCTTTAAGAGAGTGAGATAGTGTGCCTATATGCTCATTAAAAATATAGTCCCTAGGTCTAACAAGATTACAATTAGAAACTTCTATACAAAAGCATGATTTTCTCAATTATTAGATAATAACTATCATCTCGCTTATTTTTATTCCATCACCCCTCATCCCTCTTATGGGTAATCATTTTCTATGTTAAAATGTATATTTATTTGTTGCAAAATAAAATGAGAAAGTCTATGGTAGATGTTAACCTTTTCTTTTCTTTTCTTTTCTTCTGTAGGAAGAGATAACTGGAGAGTGGGAAAGGTGCACTCACCGCTTTAAATATGATTATCAGGTTCATAGCGTAATTGAATATCATCGCAATCTTACTAGGAAAGGCTACCGTGCTTTAATCTACAGGTCCTCTTATAAAAATATAGTTTCAAGTATCTATATTTACATCCATAGTTTCTTGTGACTGTGAATAAGCCTTTATGTTGGTAGAAGTACTATGCATGAGCCCTTAAGTGTCTTCCATCGGATTTAACTAACTTTGTTGTCATGACAGTGGTGATCAGGATATGGTTGTACCATTCATTGGAACTGAAGCATGGATTAGATCATTAAACTATACAATACTTGATGATTGGAGGCCTTGGTGGGTGGATCGACAAGTTGCAGGGTAAGACATAGAGTTTAGAATCCTGCAACATGCTTCAAAAATCAATTGTATATTTGATATGTTTGAACAGGAAAGAAAACTATACATGCTTCTTTGGTAGAGAACCCTCCTCGACCTTGTGCTTTAAATATCTAGCCTTCACTACTCTATCATTTAGTAAAAGGCCCATTTTTTTTAGGTAAGAAGCATTGATGTTGGATCCATTTTTTGTGCAGATACACCAGGTTATATGAAAACAACCTAATGTTTGCAACTGTCAACGTGAAAATTCTAGACCTAGCTATACTCTCTGATGAATTACTTATGTCTCTAAGTTTTGCTTCTTGATATAGAATAAAATACATTGATCCATATGAAGTGTGCAATAGCTAATAATGAGAGGAACATTTTGTAGGGAGGTGGGCATACAGCTCCAGAATACAAGCCTCGCCAAGCATTTGTGATGTTCAAGAAATGGATGTCAAGAGAACATTTGTAAATTGAGAATTGCATCAGTTCTCTTCTTATTTTTGTTTTTTCATTTTATTTTTCATTCTTTGCAAACTTTGCACGAATAAAACTTTGCATGAATGTTGTCAAAAATTTGTTGCTAACTCAATTAAGTGTGAAATACAAATATATGTTCTTAAAGGGCAATGCCATTGCTATACCATTGCTAGCTATATGCACTTGAAGTTATTAGCATATTTTTATCTTGTTTAAAAAAAAACGCAAAAGCTCATAAGCACCTTTTGCACTTGAGTTATTAAGAAAAATAACTCATAAACTCATAAAGACGGCAAAGAATATAATTTTGAATAGACCATATACGTTAGCAAATATTCATTTTCTTCTTATTTATCATATATTTATAATTAACAAAATCATTTTTTCTTAGATATCTTTTATATTAAAATAGTTTTCATATCAAGAATATTTAATTTAGATTTATCACATATTCAAAAATAAGATGAATTTACATATATTCAATAAAAAGAATTAAACCTATCTCTAATATAAAGTAACATATATCATTAAAATACTTTAACTATAAAAAAATTATAATTTTGAGTAGCCTAAAAAACTTAATATGAATTTTAAAATATTTTGTTTATATTTCATATTAAAAAATATTTTAATATTAATATATTCTTAAACATTGCATATCAACTATGATAGAAATTATTTTTAATATTTATATAAAAATGAAGAAAAAACACATAAATGCTTAGGTTGCAAAATGCTCACCATCCTAACTTCCAACATTCAAAATTGAACCTGTCTTAATCATTCTTTGGGTTTCTCCTAGTCACCTTTCAAAAAATATTTTAAAAACTAGAAAATTTGCCCTTCAAAATAAAATTAAAATATCAAAATCATTCATCAATCACAAAAGTTAAATTAAACTTTTATATTTCAAAAAAATAACAATATTCTTGATAATCTATTAATATTTTTTAAATTTTAAGAGAAAGGACCAACACATAAATCATTATAAAAGTTTAATAGAAGAAAATACTTGTATGCACTCATACGAGTTATGTTAGAAAAGATGTTATCTAAGCAAAGAGGTGATTCTTGTGTGGATGTGCTCTCTAAGCAAGGGATTCATGCACTTGAATGAAAGTGCCAACTGTTGTTACAAGCATTAAAATTTATAAAAATGTGATCTACGAGTTTGCATTAAAAATTATAAAAATGTGATCTACAAGTATAAAAAAATTATAAAAATATGATCTATATTGTGTTGAAAAATGTGCAACAAGAAATGTTAAATTTAGAATGTGTTAAAAATAGACCTGCTGAAAATAGCATGTCTAAAAATAGCAATTTGGCCAGTGAGGCCATTGACCACATTGGGTGAGAGGTGAAACTGCTAAAAATAGAAAGTTCTAAAAATAGCATTTCTGGGTCCCTTCCTATTTATAGTAGTCCCTAGTCTATCTATAGGAAGTAAAATTAATTTTGGTCTCAACAGCAGTTGGAAATATTAATTAATTAATTCAATTGAGTTAATTAGTTAAGGAAATTCGAATTTGAAGTCTTTGTGAGCATGCACATGAGTTGTCCCACTAATTGAGGAATTTATCCTTAATTTCCTCCACTGATTGAAGGAATAAGTATGAGTTCTATAATGAGATAATCGGTTGACTTAGTTCTAACTAGTCAAGTCCAGTTACATTATTTTAACAAGTTGTTAAAATAATAAAATATAGTTTGTTAATGCTTGCATGCATGTGACAACTATTATTTTGGATAACTGAGAATTCACTCATGGATAATTGTTGCATGTCAGTTCTGTCAGAGACCCAGTTGAGATCAGATGAGGGACAGTGTACTATCAGATGCTTGACTATTTCTAGTTAAGTAGTTTTTGCATGGTTGAGGAATTAGTGTCCCCAAGGATTTGCGTAGTTGGACTATTGGTTAACTTGGTATGTTTGGAATTAATTGCATATGCTTTTGCTATTATTTCCTAAGCAAACTGTGCAAGGAAATAGGGATTGGACCATAGGTAAAGCCTTTATATATACGGCTTCATTGCTTCATGAGACATATCTTCATATCTTCATAGTTCATTGAGAACTGGATAGCTTGAGAGTTGATTCTTTTTGTATTGTGAAGAGGATTTCCACTTGATTGATAATACATGGTTGGGGTTTTATGCTGGTGCTTTCCCCTGGATATATCTTGTGTTATGTGTGATTATTTCTCTTGATTAGTTATGCATGTTTCTATTTGATGTTGCTCATGAATTCGATTATGCTTCCGCTTAATGTTTTGTAGAAGTAGAACAAGTATTATGCATTAGGAAATTGCATATATCGGTTTGTTCTACAGGTGAAATTTCTACATGGTATCAAAGCATAGGTGATCAAGCAAGAACAGTATACTAGTAGGAGAAATTTGAAGTTTATTATTCAAGATATAGATCTCAAGTTCTTATCACATCTATTTCATCGATGGCGTTCTATGGTTTGAGGATTGAGTATGCCCTTGATGGCAGATCAAACTATATAGCTTGGAAGGATCGCGTGGTGGCAATTTTGGAAGATAATAGCCTTAAGGATTTCATTCAAGAAATCCCTTAGCCTACTGACAAGACTGAGCAGGTGGAATGGAGGAAGTGTGTGGCTAGAGCTAGGAGAATTCTCTTGGAGGGAGTGTGAGATCACATTGGCTCAAGCCTCCATGGGAAGGAGACTCTGCATGCAATGTGGAAAACATTGAAAGATTTATATCATAATAGCAGTGATCAGAGGAAGATGGCACTGAAGGACAAACTTCGAAAGATCAAGTGTGAAAGGGATGACACGATCTCTATGTATCTGACCAAGCTCATCACATGCAGGGATGAGTTGCAAGTGTAGGGGTCATGACATCGAATGAGGATATGGTGAGTCTAGCACTCCTTGGCCTTCCTAAGAGCTGGCATAGCTACCAAAACTCGGTGAATGGAAGGGAGAAACTGCCATATTGGGAACGACTATGGTCAGATTTGATGCAGGAGGAGATCAGATGGAGCACTAGAGACAGTTCTTCATCCATGCATGATGAGGAGAATGGTGCCTTAGCGAGTAAGGCGAAGAAGGGGAAGGAGAAGGTTTCTCTTTTTGAATTCATTTCTTCCAATGATGGGAAGAAGGGTTACAAATCAAAAGTGCGATGATTTCGTTGTCATGAGGTGGGCCATTATGCTGCAAATTGTCCACTGAGCAAATCCAAGAAGGGATCCGGGGAAGGATATAAAGGTGAGGCACTTGCTTCACAGTTTGAGTTGGATTTCACACTCTTCGCATGCATTGTTTCATCCATGGTGGGAAGTGGTTGGTTTCTTGACAGTGGAGCTTCTTTCCACATGACCGGTGACAAGAGTTTGTTCAATACTTTGGAGGAGAAAGATCTCCAGATACTCATAGCGCTGGGTAATGATGAGAAGTATAATCCCTCCGGTGTAGGCATGGTTATTTTTCAGAGGGAGAATGGAGCTCGCCTTACCTTAACCGATGTCAAGTATGTACCAGGACTGAAGAGAAACTTGGTGTCGATCGCGATGCTAGAAGATAGAGGCTATGATGTAGTCTTCAGTAATAGAAAGGTTTTCCTTAGATACATCATCACTAAACAGGTGAAGAAGATTGGTTCACGGGTCAAGAACCTATATGCTCTTGAGTTTCAAGATGCATGCAAAGCCTTGAGCACTAAGGCAACTGATGGAGACTTGGTGGTTGAGAGGGAGGGTATATTACCTCTCAACATGGAGAGCTAGAAGAAGTCTCAGACGATTGTGGAGGAGCCACGATTGGTGCAACAACTTCAGGAGGTTGTGGAGCAGCCACAACAGTGGGAGCTGAATGGAGATCGAGTAGAGACATCTACTCATGCAGAGACCTTCTCTTTTAGTCTTATGGTTATTAATTTCTTTACTTACTTCACAGAATCCAATTTTATTTAAAGTTGTCACTTCAACGAGTTTTTCTCACTTGGTTTTTCTTGTGTATGGAGAAGTTAGTGATAGTATGAAATATTATAAAGTAAAGTTGGCACTTTAACGAGTTTTTCTCACTTGGTTTTTCTTGTGTATGGAGAAGTTAGTAATAGTATGAAATAGTATGAAGTAAGTTGGAAAAATAATGATGAAGTAAGGATAACTTGTATTTTAGTTTGGTGGGCATTAATTTCTTTCTTACTTCACACAATTGTAACTTTATTTAAAGTTAGCATTTCAACAAGTTTTTTTTAATTTCAACTTGGTTTTTCTTGTGTATGGATAAGGTAATAGTTAGTGTTGGTACTTTCAAGTTTCAACATTAACTTCCGAGTGATAGAGCTTAGGTATTTTTTTAAATATTTTAAGTTAAATGCCCATCATTTGATGTAATGCATGGTTCCCCTTGTTACTTAACTCGTTATATTACATTTTCTTAGTTATCAAGACTTCTTTCATGCATTCTACTAGGTTAAGAATAGAGTATGCTTCATTCTTTGTATGGATGGTATCCATCCCCACTCCATCCAAAACTAGGGCGTGAATTTCTAGTCTTGTGCTTTTCAGGCATAGTATTGATTATATACAAAACAAAAAAAATGAATTATGATTTTTTTATTATTAATATTTAATATTCGTATTGCATTTCAAATTATTTCTAATAGCCATAAAGTTGAAAGTGGCACTAAATGGAATATGAAAGCAACAATAAATAGAATATGGAGAGGGTTTTGTCAATTGTGAAGAGAGCCATAAGTAGTTATAAAAATTTGTGAGAGTGAAATTGTTTTCTAAATGTTATGTTCTATATTTTTCGATCGCTTTTGTGGATCATCATTAGCAGACTCAAATCTTAATGATGATCCCAAAGAAGGGATAAAAATATGCAACAACTAATATTCAAAAAGAAATTTCCTTCTCAGGTTATGTCCAAGTTATTTCAAGCCTATTCATTACGGCACACCTATAATAAGAATTTTTAATAGAGTTAGATTTAGAAATCTAAAGTTTTACCAATGAAAAACCTTTAGAAAAATCATTTTTCATTACCAAAAAAATGACCTTCACACATTTTGAGATGCAAGAAAACAAATTTGTTTTGATGTGAGGACTTTGCCTTTGTTCTCACCTTATGATAGAGTATTTAATATTGCAGTCATACACCTTTATTTATCCTTTGCATTTTTTCTCTTCAAACTTGCTTTTTAATGAAAACTTCTTCTAAATTAGTTTGTCCTTTGCAATATTTTCTTCAATATTTCTTTAAAAGGAGGTTATTATTATTTATTTAAAATAAACCATGACGTCTGAAATTTATGTTTTTATTTTGTGAGGTTTGAAATTCATTGTTCTTTTGAGCTAAACTATTGTTTTTCTTTATCAAATATGGTGCGGTGAGAATTAGGAATTATATTTATATCTCTAGCATTTAAGATTGAGATTTATCATTTTAATATTTACGATTTGATAATTTTCTCTATTCAAATTTTTTCAATTCATTATTACCCATATAAATTTATATAGAAATCTTCCTTAATGCATTATTTATTTTCAAAATGGCCATATAAACCTAAAAATAAGCGTGAATGAGTTTGAGAGATTGAGGGTGAGTTTGAGAGATTGAGGGTGAGTATATTTATTTTTGTTTAACATTAAGCTCTAAAATTTTTTGACTAGATATTTAGTTCTAAGATGTGTTTACATTTATTTTAAGTTTAACATGAAATTTTAAATTGTGTTTTACAAAATAACAATATAATTGGAAAAGCATAAAATCTTTGTAATCCTAAATTTTGAAATTTTTTTTTTATATATATATAGTGTTAAAAAAGTTATAATTGTTTTGTTTTAATGAGAAGTTATTTTTATTTCTTTCACCAATAAATTGTCAATTGTTGATGTGTTTGGTCTCCCACAACATTCTAATCGACCATGTAATCTTCAAAATAAATTTGATGCTCATCTACATGAATATGATTAATCAAATAGTGTAGAGCTTGTTGAAAGAGATAACCCATGAAAGAAACACAAAATAATATTTAAATCTAAATAGAAGACAATATTTCTAAAGGTTTATGTTGTAAAATATTGTAATGGTAACGAAAGGATAAAATGTTCTTGGTGTCTTAAATTTAAAAGGGATATTCCATTTCTAAAATAGGGAAGTACCACTTTTCAAGTCAGTGGTCTAAGTGGCCATGTAGAATCAAAAGCTCGTAAATTGTCTTTAAACTTTTGGAGGGAAAAAGCAAACGAAGTAATATTCAAATCACTAAACATGTCGAACTAAAGCTACAAGTTGAGAAGGAGAGAATTATATTAGTGTGGAAACATGCATTTTATTGATATACATTATTTATCTTTAGAAATATATAAGTCAATATGTGACTTGAATAGGTATAAATGCACTCCACACATGTTTGTAAGAGATGAATATTTTGCATACACAAATACAACATCAAGAAAATATTTTCTTCAAGACGCTAAAGAAGTGTATTGGAACAAACTAAAAAAAGAGATTTTATATTGCCCATTTTACTCAAATTTAGTTGATGAAAGCATTCATCAAACTATGGGACACCATTTGATTATTTAGATTACATATTTGACAAATGGAGGAAGAGGTAAACGTGAGACAAATTTTATATGTTTTCTTCAAGTAATGGATGGAACGTCTCAATGTATGTAGGATGTAGTGAGAAATCTTTTATTAGAAATGGATTTGTCTTTGATGAATTTTGGTTTTGCCTCAAATGGTGCATCTTCCATGAGAGGTATTCATGAATGTTTATCTTCTAATCTTTGTTAAGATGATCCTCATTTATTAGATATCCATTGCATAGATCATAGAAAAGCATCAGTAGCCAATGATGCTTCACCACATTTTCCAGAGTTGCAATATATTGAAAAATTTATAAAAAAATTTTATTCATGGCTTGGGAAATCAATTAAATGACATAGGGAATTGAAAGAGCTAATTGAATCATTTCAAATCACTAAGTTAGATGTCTTACAAATTCATTCAATTAGTTGGACCTTTAGAGGCAAAGTCATGGAAAGACTTGTTGATCAGTAAACTGTCATGGATATTCCGCTGGACAGTTTGTCACAACTAATCTAATAATAATATATTAAAATACTAAATTTTTTACACTATTACTGTTTTATTAAAATTTTATATCTGTATATTTAACGGTGATTAATGCATGCATGTGAATGGAAATTATGCAGAAAAGTAGAGATCGAAAAAATAAGCTCACACACCCACACACACATAAGACACAAGATATGCTCTTTGGGAAACCCTTTCAAGAGAAAACCTAGCTGGAAGGTGAGGTCACTTTGCTCTCTTTCTCTGTCTGAAAATATGGTTTCAAGTACAAAGAAGTAATGTGTGTGGCCTGTGGGCTGCTACATTGCACAGATCATCTCTATGTGCTCTACCTCAGATATCTCTTGGCTATCTTTGCTCGGCTATTGAACAAAATGATTTTGAAAGAATGGAATGGCTCTTCCTCCTAGTGGCACGGTTATAACACAACCTGATAGCTTACTAGTGGTTAATTTTGACTACATCTACTCTTAACTAGAGTTACAATATAGACTCGTATAGATTCTTCTACATCAAAAACATGTGGTCAGCCCCTTTTCCATGAATAATGGGGGTTGACGTGGCATCCTCCCAAATTATAGGTGTGAAAACAGGAAGGTGAACTTTTGAGTGGCATAACTTTCACATATGGACTCCGATTGACATACTTCTTACATCGTTAGAAAGAAATATGTGTATAGAACAACATGGAAAGGTTTCACGCTAAGGCAATAATTTTAACCACCAAAAAATGTTGTTTGATGCCTCAAAATGCTCGTGGAAGGTTTCATACACCGTTTTAGCAAACTAGGTCCTGCACGTAAAAAACAGTCCCATGAGTTGATTCCTCCACCTTTTCCTCTAGCAATGCATCGAGCTGGATGACAAACAATATAATGATCCTATATAAATCACACCTCTCCATTTTGAGAGGAATTTTGTCCCCAAAATATTTTTCTAAATGAGGTGAGGAAATTTTTCCTCCACCTTCTCTCTAGTGTACCATTTAGCTTTTCCTGGAAGTTGTCCCTTCAACCCAATCTTCCAGAGGTCATGTTGCCCTTGTATTGTAGTTTTGGACCTCTTTTGCAAAACTGTGTCTTTTATCAATTATGCTTGAATTTCTGGTGCCAAATCCTCCATAGAAGGTATGACCTGTTCCTTTTCCTGACATAGCATGGAAGGCTCATAGAGTTTGAAATTCTCTACATTCATAATTGAGTAAATGCACATATATGGTAATAAATTGATTCAATAGGCATTATCACCCACCTTTTCCAGTATCTCCAATAGACCATACCTCAGAGCCTTGATTTTTTTACCAGGCCCCTACAACCTCTCCTTGTTCAACTATAACCATACTTTATCTCCCACCTTCAACGATTTCTCAGTTATGTGTTGCTCATGCCTGGCCTTATACTTCTCTTATCGATTCTGCAGTGTTTATTGTACCTGCAGATGGATTTGTCTGATCTTCTGTATAAAAATGTTAGCCCTCAAAGCATCTCCTGTAAGATATTCCCTCACTCCTCCTTGTTTCCCATATGCAATATGTAAAGGTGAAGGTGTTAAATATCCAAAACAAGTTTTAGATGGGGCCTTTCCTGTCAAAGTGTGTACTGCTTTGTTGTAAGAATGTTGTATATATACCAAATTTTCATCCCAGGTCTTTGGATGCTTCTAGTGTATCCCCTCAGAAGCTACACCAAATTCTTGTTGACTAATTTTTCTTGCCCATTTGTTTGTGGATGGAATGTTGTAGATATCTTCAACTTTGTGTCCATTTTATCCCACAATGTAGTCCAGAATAAACTGAGAAATCTTGTATCCTTATGTTAAATGATGCTCCTTGGTATCCCAAAGTGCACCCATACCTATACAAAGAACAAGTTTGTTACTTCTTACCTGTTGATGGTCTTTCTACATGGCATCAAAACACACATCTTGTTGAACCTGTCAACTACCACAAACAGGTAGTCATGTCCCTTCCTATTTTTCGCTAAACCTCCCACAAAGTCCATGGAAATGCTTTCCCAAGGATGAATAGGTACAGGTAAGGGATGATATAGACCCTGTTTCCCATTTCTATGCTTTCTTATACAACAAAACATGCATCCTCTTATGAACCTAGCTACCTACTCTTGCATCTTGGTCCAGTACAAATACCTCTACAAGTTAACCATGGTGTTCCCTACACCAAAGTGTCATGCAACCTTGGAGGTGTGAGCCTCTCTAATCAATTGCAATCTCTCACCTTTAGGAACGCATAGCTCATCTAGCTTGTAGAGTAACCCATCCTAGAGATGGTAGTCAATGGTGTTGTCGCCATCATACACATGACTCTAACTTTGCAACTGTTGATACACCTCCTTCAAGTCCTCATCCTCGGAATGCTCTTTGTATGCATCATGGGTGAATGGCTCCATGTGCCTAAGAGTCCCCAAAGTTGTGATCTTTGATGTGGGTGGCCTTGAAAGCATGCCGACCAACTTGTTTGTGTTGCCCTTCTTGCAATTCATCACCAAATGAAACTATTGTAAAAGCCACATCCACTTGTAATGTCTAGTCTTTTGTAGCTTACCTTGGACCTACAAGTATATTTGGTGAGCTGTGTGGATTATGTTATCACCTAGATTGAACCTCAGGCTGAAGGAAGGCAATGCCAGGGTAACCACAAACCATGCCTAGCCAAGTAGCTAGCCCTACTAGGCCGAGAGAGAGCTCTCTCCTAAGGATCTTAGCCAAGACGACTAGATCAAGAAAATGATTTTAGGCTGTGTATAGTAGCACAAGGTTTTATTTGATTTTGAAGGGGTTTTGCTGGATCAGGACAAGCTGGACAGTTTAGTATAGGGAATTAGCTCAAAATTGTAGGGTGTTCAATGGGGCAAGTTAGGCATAAGATTTAGCACTCTAGGGCTTGATGGGTGAGGTGTTTTAAGACTGGTGAGAGGCTAGGAAGAGAACATGATTATCATGGATCCTTCCCAAACTATAGAAAACATGAAATGGTGAATATTTCCCAAAGCAGAGCACTGATGTAATGAATTCTGCCTATCAACTTGAAAGCATTCACTTAGAAGCAATGAAATGATTAACGACATACAAAAAACAGACTAACATATGATAACAAGAGAAGAAACTGTACTAAAACTCCATACCACATGAATCCCATAAAAATAGTTGCAATCTTATTAATCTCTTACTAAATCGCTACAAAATTATCTACAATCAAGGTCTGAGCATCCAGCTGAGTCCAACCCTTTACAATGAGAAAGAAGAAGAAGATATAGGCTTTGTTCAACCTCCTCCAATCCTCAGGGGTCGAATCCCTAAGATGAGGAGCTAATATAACCAACACTGAACAAGAAACTGGAATCTATGCATCCTAACAACTTGCCTCTAAAAGTGAGGAAATTGATTCATTTGTGCTCAAAATGACTTTTAATCTAATGAATCTACCCTATACTACTAATTATCCATCATATTTACAAGCCAAGTCATTATTTACCATAGTAAAAAACCTCCATGAGAGAAAATACATTAACATAATAAAAAAAAATGGAAAAATAGCCATCCTGTGCAAATTTGCCCTACGCGCAGCGCCACTCACCCAACACACAGTGCCACTTTCAGGCCTCGTTTGGAGGTCTTCCCGACATCAAAATTGAGCTCATGATAGCTCATTGGAAATGTCTTCAAGTCTAATTTTCAAAAAACCTAGAAGTTCTTCATTTGAAGCTCATTGGACCCCTCAAAAGTTGATTCTCCCAAGACTGCTTCTGTGTGTCCAAAAAGTGGTAGAAAGGTCATTTTTAGGGTTTTTTTGACCTTTTGGTGGACTATTTTTGCCCCAAAAGCTTAGTAAATCCATAGGGTGCATGTACTCATCACTCAAAATCCAAAATTGCAAGCCATTTGTCCATTGGGTGCCCCTAGAAAAAGTGCAGTGCCACTGAGCCAATTTTTTGTGTGTGCAATTTCCAAAATTTGCAAAAAACAAAATCTTCTCCAAACCTGACCAAAATTGGTGAGAAACACCACCATCAAGCATATTAATGAGCCAAGGAAGCTTCAGAAAGCAACCTAAGCCTATCATCCTCTTTTTTTCCCTTTAGAGCCCGCCTTAGCCTAGCTTTCATCTTTTTGACCCTCATGTTGCAAATTTTATTTCAGGTCCTGTAATGGTAGGCCATGTGCCTAATCATTTGGTTATCTCTATTGACCTTCTCATATGTCCATGTTTTCAAGGCTTGAGGTTTTATGAAGGGAATGAGTGAGAGTGATTTAGGAGTGAGGGGATGGGAGATGACCTTATGGGCTAGAAAATGATTGAGGGAGTAGGAATCATAAAAATGAGAGGGAGGGCTTCGTTTGTTTGAGATGTTGCCTTTTGTGAAGAGGGATAAAGGGATGGGGATGTTATGGAATTTAATAGAGAAATAGGTTAGAGTTTTAGGGATAGGTGATAGGAGGAATAATTGGGGTTTAGGTTTTTAGGCATAACTAGGGGAAAATTTAGGGTTTCATATTTACCATTGAGAATTATTCTTAAGAGTTTGATTTGCAAACCAAAAATGTAATATGGGAGGGAAACTTACTTGTATGAAGGGAAGAGAGGGAAATTTTGAAGGGAAGGGTTTAGGGTTTTAGGCATAACTAGGGGAAAATTTAGGGTTTTATATTTACCATTGAGAATTATTCTTAAGAGTTTGATTTGCAAACCAACAATGTACTATGGGAAGGAAACTTACTTGTATGAAGGGAAGAGAGGGAAATGTTGAAGTTTTTATGAAGTTTGAGGCCTTTCTAGCCCTTCTTCTCAATGCGCAGTGCCAACCCACAGACGTGCAACGCCACCTCCTGAATGTGCAATGCCACTTCCTAAATGTGCAATGCCACTTCAAGACAACTTTTGATTTCCTTCCCGGTGTCCAAATTAGGCGTGGGATAGCTCGTTGGAAAGCTTGTCGAGTCTAACTTAGAGAACATCTTGAATTTTTCAATTTGGAGCTCATTTTCCCTTTAAAAAGCTCAATCTCCCAAGGCTGGTCAAAATGTGAAGAATGAGGCTACCAAAATGTAGAGTGCTATTTCAGTCAACTTTTGGAGGTCTTCCTCAACCCAAAATTGAGCTCATGATATCTCATTGAAAAGCTCTCTGTGTCTAGTTATCATTTGACTCATCATGAAAATCTTTTAGACATTCCATCTAGGAGAAAAATATATTTTACCAAGGTCACTCTGGAAGGGCAACAACTCTCCTGTGGAAAATGATTGTTTGGAAATTTCTCCCAAACCATGAGACCTGTGTAAAAAAGAAAGGAGTTTTTTCTTCTTGATTCTATGATGGACAAAAACCTCTCTCACTTTTGTCAAATTAATCGTTTCTTGCTCAGAAAATCATTTGAATAAAAATATCCCGATGTGTGGAACAAGGGATTTGTATAAATAAAGGGAAATGAAGGGGATGAGGGGCTTATAAATTCTTGAGAAAATTTTGGGAAGTAGGGAGGAATGTTAGGAAGCAAGGAAAAGTGGAATTGCAAGGATTGAGTGAGTGGAAGGGGTCCGAAAGGGCAAAACGCAAGCCTAACCTAGAAAAGTGTCAAATTGTAGCAATAGGCTAGGGTTTGTGGGAAAATGATGAATTTGAGGGATATCAGTGATGGAAAGTGTTTAAGAAGGTATATTAAGGATAGGGGAAGGTGTATGAGTGTCAGGATACAATTTTTGTTGATGATTTGAGCATCCAAGAAAAATTACCTTCAAAACCCTAGGAGAGGGAAATGAGCCTTACCTAAGCACAACTAAAGCACAAACAAGGTGTAAAATGACCCATTGGACCTTGAAATAATGGTGACAAATCTTTGAATGATGGTACACTTAGCCGAATGGTGACATGGAACAATACTTGGAAAATTTTGGGAGTGAAAACAATCCTAGAGCTAATACCCAGTGACCAAATTTTTACTTGAAGACTCACTGAAATGACAAAAATTTGACTTTGACACCCTAAGACCACTTTGTAAGAGCATGTTTGATCACTGGTGGAAGGCTACAAAGACTAACACTAATAGATTAATGTCTCCTTTCCCATCATATAATTCTTCCACTTCTTCATAGCTTGTACCATGGCATAGATCTCTTTTTCGTAGGTAGGGTAGTTAAGATCTTCCCCATGAAATACTTCATAATGGTAGCATGTAGGCCTTCCTCCATGCATCAAGACAACTCCCATAGCATACCGACTCGCATTTGTCTCCACTTCAAAGAGTCACTGCAAGTTTGGTAATGTTGAAACTGTTGCTTAACTGATTTTCTTCTTTAGCTCCTAGAAATACTTATGATGACCTTTTCCCCACTGGAAATACTTGCCACTTTTTATGGCATGGAGCAGTGCTGCTACCACTGAAAAGGAGGCTATGAATTTCCTCAGGTATTATGTTTCTCCAATGAAACTCCTAACATCAGAAAAATTAGTAGGAACTGGCCATTTCATGATGGCCTCCATCTTGGAAGGATCTATCTTCAATTCTCCTCCACCAATCACAAACCCCAAATACTCCAAGGATTGTTGCACAAACTCTCACTTCTTGAGATTTGCTAACAGTTGGTGCTTCTTCAATGTTTCTAGCACCTGTGTCAAATGTGAAATATGATCCTCCCAGATAGCATTATATACTAGTATATGATCTAAATATATAATAACATATGAATCTATAAAAAGGTGTAGCACATCATTCATAATCTCATAAATGTAGTTGATGCATTACATAGGCCAAATGGCATGACTAACCACTCATACAAACCTTGCCTTGTTTTGAAGGTGGTCTTCCATGTATCTTCTTCTTTGACTCGAACATGGTGATATCTAGAATTCAAGTCCAACTTGGTGAAGTATTTTTCTTGTTGCAACTGATTCAACAAATCATCTATCTTAGGCAGGGGGTATCTATTCTTGAGCATGATTTTGTTTAGCGCCCTATAATCTATACACATCAGCCAAGTCCCAGCCTTCTTTAGCATAATGATCATTGGTGACCCACATGGTGATGTACTTATCTGAATGACACCCTTTTCTAGCAGTTGCTGCAATTTTTTCTTTACTTCACTTGCTTCTATAACAGATTGCCTGTACAAACCAATATTTAGCGATGGCGAGTCCGGCAATAGTTGGATCTCATGTTCCACTTCTCTCTTAAGTGGTAACCCTTTGGGCTCTCGAAACACATCCCTATATGTTTGTAAAAACTCCTCTAATTGTTGTTTTCGTTTCTTCATACACCCCTTCATGGATGTCTTATCTCTTATTGACTCCTCTACAGTCTGACTTTCTCTTAAAAAAAATAAAACATACTTCTTGCTAGAATTGATCATTTTCTTGCCTTGGTTGGCACTTATCAGTGAAATTTTTTACTTTCCTTTTTGTGCGTTGATGATGAACGATTTTCCATCCTTAACGAGTCGATATTGATTGAATCTCCTCATGAATATTGTATCTTGCATGTACATGTATTGACTCCCAAACATGACTCAACATACATCAAGGGGAACCACTTCTAGATCTACTTCATCAATAAAATCAACATTAATAGCAAATCTAATTTTACACTATTTTGTTACCTTCAACTCTACATCGTTATTTACCCATCCTAGTGGATATGGATTTGGATGATCATGAACTTTTATCCCCAAATTCTTGACCAGCTCTTCTGCAATGAGATTCTCATGCGATCCTAAGTCAAACGGAGAATAAATCTTTGTATTCTTGACATGAATCCTTATATGGAAGAGTTTGGCCATTTCTTGCTCTTCCTATTGTTGAAGGCTAATCATATTCACCTCTTTCTGCACTGACGTGCAAATGATATTCTCATCCATGTACCAGATGCTTTGATCTTCCTTTTTGGAAACCTAACAAACTCGTACCTGATATTCAAAAGCTTGAGGTGGATGCTTTTAGAAATGCAATGGGTGAATTCAAGTGAAATGGTCAAGAAAGCGCCGAGCTAGTGCTCTGGCCACTTTCACTTTAGATTTGGTGGGAATTTAATTAACTAGAAGAAACATAAAAGATGGTTTTGGCTTTCTAAATTATGTAAGGTGCCCAGTCCCCCATGTGATAAATATACTGTGTCTGGCAACGTCATTAATCTCCCCACCATTGGATTCACACCCAGCTCAGGCTTTTCCACGCATTGCATGAATACAACCACACTGTTAGGTAGAATGAATGAAATGCATGGCAGGTAGAGAAGGTTCGGTGATCTTGTGTTGGCTTTTCTATACCAGATTGTTCTTTTAAATATGTTAGGTTGAGGCATTTTTATAGAGAAATATATATATATATATATACACACCCCGTTTTCATTTTAATTGAAGTGAGGTTTGGTCTATTTCCATAACAATGTCTTCCCAAACGAAGTCGATGAAATTTGTGGTTAATTTATTCAGTATCCATGTAATTATATCTCTTATCAGTTCAGTTCAACAGCATTGCACGGGAGCACCTGCAAATTGTTATGAAACCAGCTCACAAAAAGACAGAAAATAGAGATCCACGCCTTAGAATTCAGCCTCTTCGAGGGGGCAACCTCCTTTACATCACATAAATGAACAATTCTTTGATGATTCAAATGAAAAGACCTCCTCTCTATATATAGGAGTCTAAGGGACCATAACATAATCAGAGCCTACATAACAATAATAATGCAAGGGCACAATAATAATAATAGTGGCTTCTATGGGGCACAATAGTAACAATATGGGCACTACATGGGTACATCAATATAATAAGTGGGTTGTACTAATAACAATAAGGGGTTACTCTAGTAGTATAGGGGCCTAACATGCCCCTCTCCTTCAAAAAGCGTTGTCCTCAACGCTTGAGTAGTTCTTGATGCTTCCCTATAAAATTATTTCCTCCCATGTGGAATCTTCAGTGGGTAAGTTCTTCCACTTGATGAGATACTCTGAAATTGATCGATTTCGTAGCTGTCGGGTTCTTGTTTCTATGACTGCTCCAGGTTCAAATATGATTTCTTTGCATTCGGCCTTCCAAGGCTCCGCCTCCGTCTCTAGGTCTTTATTCGTCTCGCTCAGCAACCCTTTCTCGCTAGCCACCAACTGAAGCTTTGCTTGTAGCTCTGAAAGCTTGCTCAGCAGGATCCCCTTCTCAACATTCCAGTCTTCCTGTGCCATTTGGTAACTTCTGTTGATCTCGGCAGTCTCTTTTCTGGCAATATCTAGCGATAAAAACACTTCGGTTTCCAATTTCCGATCTTCATTGGCTGTCTCTAATTCTGACGATATCACTTGAATTTGATTTTTCAACTTCAAAATAGTTGCATCCAGATTCTTCTTATCAAGGTTAAGTCTTCTACACTCGTCTTCTTTCATAGAAATTTCGGCATTGAATCTTTCCTTGGCTTCCTGCAATTCTTTGACTGCTTGAAAAATCGCAGATTTGTATTCGTCATCCTTCTTTATAAGTTCTTCTCTCAATTCTTTCTCGGCCTCCTTCCATTCATCAGTCATTTTCCTTGCAGACTCAATTTCTGATAGGAACTGGGCCTTCAGCGACTCCGCCTCTGTCTTTAGCTCTCTTTTTGTCTCGTTCAGTGACCCTTTCTCGCTAGCCATGAACGCAAGGTTCGTTTCTAGCTCTGCAAGCCTGCTCAACATTTTCTCCTTCTCCACATTCCAAGTTTCCTGTGCTATTTGGCTAATTCTAGTGATCTCGGCCGTCTCCTTTTTGGCTGCTATGATCTGTGATAAAAGCA
>APFE031328303.1:0-19519 GCA_000404065.3 Pinus taeda | reverse complement strand
CTCTTCTAGAAGGCTCTAGAAGTGACCACAAGTAACTTTTTAAAGATGAAACTCGCGCCTTTTGACCTTTACAGGGGTACGCACCCATCCTTTGGCTTACAGATAGTCATGGTGACAAATTTCAGTGTAACAAATGTACTCCAACAACATGACAATCTCGTAGATGGTGATACTAGATGTTGATATGTTTGGACCAATCATGAAAAACTGGACTCTCACTGAGTTTGATACAACTCTGATTGTCATAGTAAATCATTGTTGGATCCATCTGTTGACCAAATAACTCAACAAGGATCTTCTTCATCCAAATAGCCTCACAAGTTGCTTGATTGGTAGCCATGTACTCTGCTTCTGCTTAATGGAGTGCAAGTGATCTTTGCTTCTTGTTGTACCAAGCAATTGTTGTTGACCCAATACTAAAGATTCCCCCTGATGTGCTCTTTCTGTCATATGGACTCCCTTCCGGATGGACTCCCCGCCTAATCTGCATCTGTGAAGCCTTGAAGCTTCACTCCCTCTGTTCATCTGTACCAAAGATAAAACTGAGTGGTGCCTCTGAGGTATCTCAACACATGTTTAGTTGCCTTCCAATAGAGTCTGGTTGGCTTAACCATTCCTTGTAACTACAAAACATATGCTCAGTCGTGTGTTCACCAAATATATAAGTGAACCCACAAACTGCCTGTAAATAGTATCCTCCACAACTTCACCTAAAGTAGCATCTTCCTTCCTCCAATTCCTTGCTATAGGAGTCTCCATGGGTTCACTGCTCTTCATGTGGAACTTCTTCAGTGTCTCGTTGGCATACTTTCCCTGAGAGACAAATAGTTCCTCATCTCCTTGCCATACTTCCATACCAAGGAAATAATGCATGAGACCCAGGTCCTTGATTTCTAATTCTCTTGCAAGATCCTCTTTGCAAGATTTTACTAGCTTTCATCACCTTTTAGAATTAAATCATCGACATATAATATTATAATCAACAATTTATCTTCAACCACAATATGGTAAAGGTTCACATATGCTTCACTTTTAGTGAAGCTCAACCTGGTGAAATAGATGTCAATCCCGGTGTACCAAGCAGGGGATGCTTGTTTCAGTCCATACAATGCTTTCTTGAGTCTGCACACATGCAACTCTATGTCAAAGGTCTCAAATCCTTCTGGTTGCTTAATGTACACCTCTTCCTCAATCACACTGTTGAGGAATGTTGTATTCACATATGTCTGATGTATCTTCCATCCCATCTGTGTTAAAAGTGCTAGGATAGATCTGAATGAAGAGTACCTTGTTACTTGAGCAAAGTTCTCCTAATAATCAATTCACTCCACCTGAGAGAACCCTCTGGCCACAAATTTGGCCTTGTGTTTCTCCACCTATTGCTTTCTTTACCTTGTAAAGCCATCTGGAACTCACCACTGACTTGTCTGTTGGTATTGGGACCACTTCCCAAACATTTTTTTTTATATTGGATCCATACTCCTCAACCATGACATCAAACCATATTGGTTGTTGCGCTGATTCCTTGAATGAGGATGGCTCAATATCTATACTCTTGCTCATCAAAGCCATGTAGCTAGTGCATCGATCTGGTAACCTCCTATGCCTGCGTTGTGATGTGTGTGCTCCCACATTATCTCTAGCATCATGCATCAATATCACAACATTACCGGTGTGCTTCCTTCCATCTCTGGAAGTATCTGCATGAGTGGTTGCTTCCACTCTCTGTTCCTCTACATGCCACTGCTCCACATCATCCTGAGGTTCTTCTTTGGAGATAAAATCTCATCTTATCCATGCAAATGAAGCTCCCTCTCATGGAAACATCTCATGGCCTTCTCTTCATCGAACTTCACATCTCTACAAACCACTTTCTTCCTGTGAGATGGCATGTACACCCGATAGTTGTGAGGTGTATCAATGTACCCCACAAATATGCCCAACTCAACTGTTGGTTCTAGCTTTTTCCTTCCATCCTTGGTGACATGACAGTAGACTGATGAACCAAATATCCTGAAGTGTGCCACATCTTGTTTCTTACCTGAAAAAAGATTCTTTTGGTGTATTCATCCTGAGAATCCGATGAGGACTTATGCTCTTCACATATACAGTTGTGTTGCATGCTTCAACCCACAAGTGAAACAGTAGGCCTTGATCTTTTAACATTGTCCCTGCAACTTCGACAATACTTTTGTTCTTCCTTTCAACCACCCCATTTTGTTGTGGGTTATGGGGTGTTATTAATTTCCCTGTAATGCCTTTTGATGCACAGAAGTTATTGAATTCATTTGACACACATTCTCCATCATTATCACTCTTGAGAGCTTTAAATTTCCTGCCATTATATTTCTCGACAAGTGCTTTAAATTCACAAAATTTAGAGCATGTCTGATCTTTCTTCTGCATGAAGAAAATAGAACACTTACAAGAAAAATCATCTACAAATATTACATAATACCCATGCTTGGTCGTGGAGGCTGTCGAGAACGGTCCACACACATATGAATGAACTCTTTCAAGGATTGCTTGTGCTTGACTATCTTATCATGAAAGGTAGCTTTGGTGTACTTCCCCAATGTGCACCCTTTGCACGTGTCTCTCTACTCTAGTGTACCCTTGGGAAGTCTTGTAGAAATTTGTTGCATGATATTAAAAGCTTTGTGGTGCAAGTGACCCAATATTCTATGCCACAACTCACCAATGTCTCGGCTCTGCACCTTCTCTACTTTTGTGCTCAAATTAGCACAATCTCCTACATCCAATTTGTATAGGTTCTTCACCCAAACCCTAATCCGCTTCACTTTTCCTAAGGCTATGTGATGAAGGAAAGTCTTTCCCTTGCCAAAAATCACATCATAGCCACGGACCTCCAACATGGCAACTAAAACCAAATTCTTCTTCAAACCCGGAATATATATGGCATCTTTTGATGTGAGAGGAGAACTAGACTCCCTCTGAAAGGTAATATTATCGATGTTGGTCACGCTATACCTCCCATCATCTTCCAATTCGATGTGCATCTGGAGGTCCTTCTCCTCCAAGTCACTGAAGAACTCTGTGTTTTTGATCATATGGAATGAGGTTCCATTATCCATATACCACACACTACCCATCACCAATGTCACCATGGAAGAAATGGGGGTGAAATCCATCTCGAACTGTGAAGCAAGAGATTCATCGGCCACTCCTTTTGAGGGCTTATTGTCTACCTTCTTGTGTGAACATTTCATGGCATAGTGTCCAGCTCGTGACAGTGAAAACATTTAATCTTCTACATGTCCTTCTTATTTCTGCCCTAAATGGAATCTGATTTGGAATGGGATGACTTCCCTTTCCCTTTCTTCACCTTTCCAGCTAAGGCACAATTATCCTCATCATCATGCTTAGATGAGGATCCATCTCTGGTGTTCCATCAAATCTCTTCTTGCACCAAGTCGGACCACAAACGCCCCCACTCCGGTAACTTATCCCTCCCATTAACTGAGTCTTGGTAGTTGTGCTAGCTCTTTGGAAGGCCTAGAAGTGCTAGGCTAACCAGATCGTCTTTAGCAACTGTAACATTGACACTTCCAAGCTCATCCTAACATTGCGTGAACTTGGTCAAGTACTTTGGTATTGTGTTGCCCTTCTCCATCTTGATTTTCCCGAGCTTGTCCTTCAATGCTAGCTTCCTATGGTCACTATTGTTTTGAAATAGGTTTGTCAAGGCCTTCCACATCGCATATGGATTATCCTTACTATGGAGGTTTGAGACAATATGATCTCGAACTCCTTCTAGGATAATCCTTCTCGTCTTTGCCACACACTTTCTGCACTCTACTAGATATTAAGCATCAACTACTAGAAGCTTAGGAATATCTTTGTCTATGAATTCCTTAAGCTCGTTGTCTTCCAACATTGCCTCCATCCTATCCTTCCAAGCAATATAGTTCAAACTACCCTCAAGGGAATATTCGAGTCTTAATTCGTAGAATGACATCTTGCTGGATCTGAAGTATGATATTGCAAATTTGAATTCACCAATATAGTTCAAACTACCCTCAAGGGAATATTCGAGTCTTAATTCGTAGAATGACATCTTGCTGGATCTGAAGTATGATATTGCAAATTTGAATTCACCTACAAAAGACAAAGTCATATTCTTCTCTTCTATAGTGATTTCAGCCCTGATACCATGTAGAAATTCCTTGTAGATTCAAATCTCTATTTGTCTCACTACTTCCTAGACAAGCCCATGCCAATACTTAACCAATTTTTTGCTTGCCCAAGTCCCTATTTCCTTGCATTATTTCCATGGGAATTAACCCCCTATTAATTAGGGAAATTCCTCAATATGAATTGTGCAATCCTCATAGGCCTTCCTCTGACCACATGGAACACCTATACAATTCAGATGTTTATACAATTGATAGTACACTATCCTTGAACTCTAATCTCAAGTTGGACCTGACTCCCCCTCTTAAATATGGTCGCATGCCATTTAAATTTTGTCCATTCTGGATTCAACATCTAAACTTCCACAACCTAGTATCTCATTCTTGGCTACCTTGGGTGAAGGGAGGCCCAATTCAAATTTGGGAAAAAGGATTACAAGACTTAAAGAAAGTACTAAATCCTGGGCTACAACTACACAGACTAATAGGCAAGGAACTATTCAATAATTGAAGGAAATCACTCAAATTCACTCCACCATGGAGGTTGAGCTTGTAATTATTGAAATATTAAATGAATATACAAATATATTTGCAAAATACCGCTCTCTAATCATGCAAGAAGAATAGTACTAGAGATTGAAATCGCATAGTGTGTGGCTTCAGGTAGGGGATAGAAACACCAATTTTTTCCATACGCAAGCTAAGAATATGGAAAGGAATAATATATTCAGGAAATCGTGGTGAATCAAAGCAAGGTGGATGATTTCTAACAAATCAAGGAGGATTTCGTGGCACACTTCAACAATCTCTATAATCAGTTTGATCCTCTATCAAATAAGGCTAAGATGTCTATGTCAGATTAAATCTTGCATTTGATATATGAAGAAATGAATTGTCAACTCACCATCATCCCTACAGAAGAGGAGATATGAAAAGTGGTTTTTTCATTCCATCTTGACAAAGCCATGGTTCTAGATGGGTTTACAAATAATTTTTATCAGTACTTCTACGATAGTATCAAGCACGATCTCTATAGAATGGTGGGATACTCTTCGAAACAACTTTGCATTAGAGGTGTTTTCAATTTTTCCTTCCTAGCCTTGATACCTAAATAAACCAAACCATCCTCCTCCAATAGGTTGAGGCTTATCTCTCTATGCAATGTGTCTCATAAAATCATCTCCAAATTATTAGTGGAAATGCTCAAAACATTCCTACTAGTTTTTATATTAGACAATCAAGGGGGATTTGTTCCAGGAAGATAGATAATTCACAATATCATATTAGTCCAATAAGAAATAGACTCTAATCGAGCAAGATGGGACAAAGGAATGATCATCAAGCTTGATATGGTGGACACCTTTGATAGGGTAAGGCATAACTTCCTGTACCAAGTAATGGATAAGATGGGATTCAATAAAAAATTATTCAATGGATCAATCTTTGTCTTAGTTCGCCCTAGATAGCTCCTATGGTATACGGTAGAGTCTCTAGATCCTCCAAAGCTTCGAGGGGTATTCAACAAGAGTGTATGTTATCCCCTTTCTTATATATTCTGGTAGTAGACTCTTTGCGTTGTCATTTAGATCTTGAACGCTAAAATGAACAACTCCCAGGTCTTAGATAGACACAAAACATTGAGAATGTTAATCATACCCAATTTGTAGATGATACCATTTTAATTTGAGGACTTTCTGTGACCATAGTCAGAATATTTAAACATGTGTTGTACAATTTCCTTACAACCTTAAGAGGCCTAACATAGTTCGCCAAGTCCGAAATCTTAACATGGAATATATCAACATCCAAGCATGCTCAAATTGGTGAAGTATTTGGATTTTTCATAGTGGAAAGTTGGAAAAAGTTCAAGTATATGGGTATTCCAATCTGTCTCAAACATCATATCCCCCAGGCCTCGAAAAATATCTTATCCAAAGTAAAAAACAGACTTGAACCTTGGGGGGTGCAAGTCTCTTAAGTAAGCAGGTTGCATTGTACTTATAGAATCAGTATTGTCTACAATCCCCCCCATATTAGTTTTCATCTCTATTGGCTCCTCAATATGTCCTCCAATATCTAAGGAAAGATATCAAAAAGTTTATTTGGGAGGAAGGGAAATCTTCCGCAAAGAAATTCCATTTAATCAATTAGGCCACTATATGGGCTCCAAAACTACATGGAGGATTGAGCATCTGAGATCATGCTTTGATGAATCTGGAGATTGGAGCCAAATTGGCATGGAAAATCAAATCTAATCAAGAAGTGTGGTGGGTTTAAGTTGTCATTGCAAAATACTCTCAACAAGGCACTGGAAGAATGATAAATCCAATCCAAACTGATCATCTAAGGTTTGTAAGTTGACCTCATCCACTAATAATGAAATAAAAAATAATATTAGTTAGACGCCTAGAAATGGATGCATAATTCAACACTAGTTATAGACCATAATGAACCATCCTCCTCTTTAGGATATAGAAGCTATACAACCACTCAAGATTTATTTAATTAATAATACATTGTTACACTAGCTCAACTCTCATAGTGGGATGAATTGGGATAGTGGGCTATCTGGAAGTTGGATGATATCCCCCCAAATCTTAAGCCTCTTATGGAGAACCTGAGGAAATATTTTAAGGGTTATGCACCTTAGAGCTAGAAAGTAGAGGACAAATTAGGCTAGAAGGCTTATGTATACACAGTCAAGGCTTAATATGAAGAGTTTTTATTCTCTACACAGATACCCTCCAAATGCTCTCTGGAAAAAACTATTATGAATTTCTTATATTCTTCTTTTCATAACCCATATATATACTTTGAAATATAGCTCCTGGATACATCATTAATATCTTCTTAAATATATTGACGCATCCCCTGATGATGGACTCATTTTGTAGTCTAAAACGTTGGGTTCATAAAACTCTATAACAGGTCATTCCTCCTCTATCAAATTTTTTCCTCACCTGTATGGATTCATTATTTAATATTGTACAATAATTTTATTCCAAAGTAAATACATTTTATTGGATCCTCATCCATAAAAAAATATTGTCCTTGGATAACCTTAAAAGTCAAGGAATTTAAGGTCCTTTGTGATGTCCCTTGTGTGAACAAAGTGAAGAAACAGTTCTTCGCCTCTTCCTATCTTGCCTTTACACTACTTAGGTATGTTCCTTTGCTCTTGGCCCCTTGTTCGTCTATCTAAAATGACCTCTTGATCTCTCTAGATTTATTTCACTTTGGCATAATCACTATTTGGGAATTCTGTTAGGAAAGCCCAACCTTAAGTGGATTTGGGCCTCCCTCCCTAAATCTATTTTCTAGGAAGTTTGGTTGTCCTACAACAGTTCCATCTTTAAAAACATCAATATCCCTTGCAATGAAACAACCGTAAATATTTTGTCCTTTTGTGTTGGATACAACAGATCTAAGGTAAGAGACCGAGACCATCTCTTAGATTTGTATGAGAATCAATGGATGGATTCATTGGTAGATCCTTTGGAAGTTATCCCCTCTCATGTTCATCCTTAGTGATCAAAAGAAAAGGCCTGGAAGATTTGTCTCTCGGAGGGTGAGTTTGAAGATTGGAAAAAGGCACAAAACAATTGGCTTATTTTCTTTGATGGTTCATAAAAAAAATCCAAGGGTGGTAGGAGGGGGAGGTATTATCCTTAATCTCGAGGGAAAGCAAGTGACTAAATGCTCCTAGGGGCTAGTTAAGAGGACCATCAAATATGCTGAAATGTATGGTCTCTTGCTCATAATATTCTTGGAAAAGGAAACAGGGATCAATAAGCATGTAATTTTGGGTGATTCTCTTCTCCCTATCTAACATCTATATAAAATATCCTTTCCTAAATACAATCAGCTAAAGCTCCTACTTCATAGAATTATTAGGTCCCTTGATCAATTTCAACACAAGGCTTTCGTCTATATCCTAATATCCTTAAATAAGGAAGTGGATGAGCAAGCAAACCTTGCTTGCCTTCTAAAGCCAGGCCAAACTGACATTAACAATTTGTAGGACTAGCAAAAAATTCCACGACTCATATCTCTCCAAAAATGGCCTTCCTACATCCTTTTAGAAGAACTCCATTTGATCTAATTGACACATATGATAAGAACATTGAGGACACTCACAATAATCTTCCCCCCATAAATATTAACTTCATTAATATGGCACGTGCATTAACCACTCAGTGCTTCATAAAGTACAAGGTGGTGATTAGAATGTAGGCATGTCATGTTGAGGCTCCTCTCCATAAGACCTCGCATCTAATGTGAACTCTGGCTAGACAATGCCATAACCTCAATTTGGATTTGGCACTTGGAGTGTTGATGGATTTAACGTGGTGGTTGATCATAAAACTTAGTGGCGATGAGATATGTTCTCCATGTGAATTCTCTAGCACTAGGATAAAATTTATGGATATCCCTCAATAGCTCTGCATGTGGCCTCTAAGGGGGTTAAGCTTGTTACGATGTCAACAGACCTACCTAATTGGAACGACTATCTCTGCCATTTTCGACATTCTAACTGGTGAATTGGGGATTGATTGGTCCATTTTCCTAGTCAATGGCAATCCATGAGATGAGGGGATTAGAAATATTGGTGTATTGCGAACTTTCTAGCTTAAATGCATGGTGAATCTCCATGCGGCTCCCCCCATTTCAATCCAAAATACTACATCTATTTTTTTGAAGAAATTGAATGCCATATTGACTGGGCAGGGTGAAGTGACTGGTCTCGTGGTCTGTAGCTATGAAGGGATTCACAACCAACTTGAATTTTCTCTAGCCTCTAGGTATCCCTCTGTCTACTTGGTTGATATCTTCTTTTCTTGTAGTGAACCTTTGTAATTTAAGTCTCTATCTATTGATTGGAAACTTTATCTTTGCATTTTTAGAGCAGGGGGTTCTCCGGTTCCCCCTCTTCCCCTCCCTGGTCCTCTTTATTCTCCTCATCAGGCCATTTGGCACTCCTCTCAAATGTTGGATCCCCAACTCCACTTAATACTACAAATTGGCTCCCTGCCACTGATAAATGGTCAATGACACCGAGAAAAGAATTATCAGTTGTTGTAGGTGACAACAATATTGGAAGCAGGGGTCCTCAGAGTATAAAATAGTTACACTTTGAAAACATGGATTTAAGCTGGAAATTATGCCGATAATTAGATACAATTGTCTTCCTCATTGAAGAACTTCAATCTTTTTAAGACAAAAGTCTAGAGACAGGACGGTGTAATGGATGCCTTACGTAGGCTTATCAATGACATGCAAATGTAGTTAACATAAGGGGAAATCCATTGCTTAGCAAGTAGTATTTCCAATAGGCCTCATGGAAAATTTATCAATTGATCTCAATAGGCCCCTCAATGTTGACCTCTCTCTCTAGTCCACGAATTAATGCTATAAGCATATCCTTTTATTGGGTTAATTTTACAGGCTATATGTTTTGTCGACTATATGCAATATGTAGCTCATATATATGTAGCTCTCGGTCTTCCTTTGAAGGAACAATTGTATGGAAAAGGAATGTAAACATCCCCAAAGTATTTTGTTGCGACTGGGCATGGACTTGATAGAAGAAGTACCCATTTTGTTAACATACACACACACACTTATCAATTTTATGCATATTAATGTTATTAAGATATTGAGAAGTAAGGATGATCGTCCTTGGCCAATTATTTAACGTGATAATTTATAATGATTTATTTAAGTAGATAACACTTGTAGATAATAAAAAAACTTGAAGGGAATTTTTTTAAAGGAGATATATTAGTTTAAGCTAATGGAAATTAATTTAAAGAGATGTGTTAGTTTTGCATTAAAAATAACAATCAAATTTTAATAAACTATAAAAGATCACATTATAAAATGTTTAATCTACTTTCAAATAAAACAATGATATCAATTTTACCAATGTCAATGTTCTTAAGATATGGAGAAGTAAGGACAATCACCCCCAAAATAAATAATTAGCTGGTTAACTTTGCAATCATTCATTCCACCATGGATTCACTTAGGATATGTCAAGATGAGGGATAAAGTACTCTATTAAGGTCTACTTACACCATGGAAAATTATAATTGATTCATTCTTGCAAAATGTTTGTATAGATTGAGTGGGCCTAGTGGTTAAGAATGTGTTTCCTCCTAGGAGGTCATAGATTCAAATCTAGATGGAGATATGGTTTGTACACCATGGTAGTATTTTATTTTAAGCATGGTGGATTGGTAACTCGTTGGAGTAATCAAGGCTAGTCCTAGGATCAACTCTTCCGGTTGCCACTATACCACCAAGAGTATATATGATCTTCCTGTAAGACGAATATATCAGGAATAGATGACTTAGAGAGAACTGAGACATCTTGTATTGACTACGAATGGAGTAACTTTGTGGGGCTGCCTATTCCTCTAGCCTCATCATAACAGGATTAACATGTCATTTTCGAGGAACCAAACTTGGGTGGGGAGGTAGTTAACATCTCTTCTTGACCACTTGGCCTACCATTGCTTGACTACACCATGGCATACTTTAGTAATCAAATCGTTACATGGAAAAGGTCCTTGACCCAAAAAAAGAGAGTATCTTGCTTGGTTGTAACCTTAAATTTATATTATAATTAATATCAATAGAATTTCACAACTAGCCTAAACTTCGAGAGAAATATTTTATAACATAGTTGATATTGTAATGATATAACTTACAACATGATATATATAACAATAGTAAGTTAAATACAATGTACCAAACATAATACCAAATTTATCAATGATTTAGTATTGAAGTTATACAACTTGTAATTATCATTGAGTTTATTACTCCAGTCACAAGCTAAATAGAGTCAACAAGTCATTGCATTAACATTATCGCAAAAATAACACTCAAATTAAGGATGATATTTTCTAGAAGGGTGGAATTAATATTATAAAACAAAATATTTCTTACTTTTAATTAGAATAGCATTCTTACACACTTTGCTTTAAAGACCTTTAGAAATGAGGAGAATTTGTATTACAATTAGTCGTTGTTACAAAATAGAGTATGAACTACATGCAAAGGTAGACCTATAACAAGCCTTTATCAAATAGTCTTAAGCCTCAGGAACAACCAACAGCTTCACTCAAACTTCGAGGCATCACTGGGCCATCAATTTTGGTGAAAAAAGGTTGGGGAATCACTGTTCCAGATCGGGATCAAACACTTTTTAGACATGTACACTAAATTTAAGAATGAACGAAATGATGACCGATAGCCTTACAAAAATACGAATCGCAAGCTTTTCATAGAGCAAGGATCTCATCTGATTCAGTAAACCCTCACTTTGGCAAGGGCCAATTTTATCTTGGAAAACAATAGTTGTGGGCATTTCATGGCATGGCTTCACTGTCCAGACATTTGTAATTAGAAGGTCTCAGATGTTGGGAGGCCCCAATTGGTGGTTGATCCCGCTAACGCCTCAGCATGTCTTGTTCACTATCAATGACTCATTTGAAGTTGGAAGGCAGGGTGTGTGCCCAAGGTCTTCCATATCAATGGTGGCGTTTGGGCCTTTTTTGTGGGATGCGAAGTGTGTGATGAGTAATTGTGTGGATGATTTTCCAGCAAAATGTTTGTCTAAATATATGACTAAGCTTTTCAGGAGGGTTGTGGACTTGCAGGTAAAGTGTTTGTCATAAATCCTCAACTAGTACCGATTATTAGGTCTGTTTTGGGCCTTGGCCCATGTTATTCGCCCTCTAAACATGAACCTAATTCTTCGGATCATGATTCATTCCCAATTTTTGTTGAAGCTTTATCTGGGTAGATCCAATGATTCTTGGTCTGGAAGGGAGATGTTGTTTCCTCTCTCGTGGCTAGTCTTCACTCCATCACTGGAGTCCCACTGGGAATGATGGGACTCCTTTTTGCGGGGAAGAAATTAAATTGGATAGAGGATCTTAAAAAGTATGACATTAAGAAGGATTCAACAATTTCTTTCCTTGCAATATTGTGTGGTGGCGCCAAAAGAAAGGAGAAACCTTGAATTCCAATCATTTGTCATTTAAATATGTTCTTAAATTAGGTTCCAACTTCAAGCCTTTAAAGCCTCTTTTAGGACAAGATTTTCTGGTGGAGCATTCATCAATCACTCATTCACTTCAGATGAACGAGGTCTCTACTAAGATCAATATCTTTTATTATCAACGACGTGCAATTATTTTCCATTTCGATAGGTTTTGACCCTCAGCTTTCCTCCTTAGGGCTTGGATCCATCAAAATTTGACCCATAACCTAGAATTGTTTTTCTACTCCAAAGGTTATTTTGTGATTGTTTTCAAGGACCTTGAAGATCAGTAGAGAGTGTTCAACCAAGACCTTGGTTCTAGGATCGTGCAGGTCTTTTAATATAGCCATGGTTTCTTAAGTTCAACCCCCTGTCCATGAAGTGTTTGGCTATTCTGGTATGGGTAAGGCTTCGAATTTTACCCCTCCATTAGACTCAACCAGACTTCCTCGAAACTATTAGAAACACACTAGGTCGTTTCATCAAAATTGATAGTAAAAGATTGGTAAATGGGTTCATATCTTTTGTCCACATTTGTGTGGAATTGGATTTAAGTAAGGGGCTCCCAGACAAAAGCAGACTTAAATAGGATGAAAAAGAGTACCTTCAATCACTAGACTATGAAAACACTACTTTTAGATGCAAAGTTTGTCAACAACCAGAGCATCTTCAGAATGCATGCCCTTCCTCCAAAAGTTTGTTTGATTCCCTTGAGAAGAGAAAACCCAATCACAGATGGAGGGAGCAGAAGTCGACATACACTAGAAAGAATTTGCCAAGCCGTAAAAAGGACTGCTCACAAGAACGGAAGAGCACTACTAACACCCCAACCTCTCAAGAGAAAGTGCAATGCCTTGTGGTTTTGCCTCATCCTTCTGTTGAGGAGAATCACACAACAAATGCGAATTCAGGAGTTTCAAACTTAATTGTGTATGTAACCAGTGGATAGAAGTGTTCTCATGAGTCTGACCATTCAGACAGTGACAAAGAGATCCCATGCTTTGTTGAACTGCTTGCGATGGAGCTCTCTTAGGAAAAGGAGGCTTTGGCTTGATGGCTAATTATATATGATAACTTTGTAAAATGAGTAGATGTCCGTAGGAGAAAAGGGAAAAGAAATAAACCCTTGAACAATTTTGGTGTTTAACATCAAAAAAGCTAAAAATATCGCATGAAATGTATTACTTCCCTATATATATATAAATGTATTACTTCCCTATATATATATAAACTTACCAAAAAAACCAATAGGTTCACTCAAAAACCTTAAAAGCAAAACCCCTAATTTCAAAATTCTCTAAATTTTTTCAAAGGAAGTAATAAAAATGAACTTAGTAAGGGTAGACTGGGTGGGTGGGAAATTAAGCATAGAGATATGGTATATTTAATGGATGTCTATACATATGTGTATCTAGTTAGTCAAATTTCGTTAATATTCTTCTACTATTTCTATGGTATTGGGAGGGAATAAATTTAAATGGAGAGCAAGTGTTTCACATCAATATTAAAAAATAGTAAAGGGATATTCAATAGTAGTTTGACTTGTTATTTTTAAAACAAAGCGAACACAATTTTTTTTGTCATAAATTAAAGAAAACTAAAAGATATATTTTTTAAATTTTATTAATTTAATTTAAAGATGGGCTCGTTAATTTTTTCAGGAGAAAAAACATCATTGTTTTATATTGAGACAATATAAAACATTAGAAAATACAAAAAGTGGCTCGTGGATTAAGAACCACTGTAAAATTTTATAACCCATAAAAATTCAAAATTTACAAAATTTTAGTTTTCTTTAAAATAAAAAATTATATATATTTTATGCATATGGATGTTATTAAGATATCAAGAAATAAGGACAAGAACACTCATCAATTATTTAGCTTGCTAACTTGCAATGAAAATATAAATTAAATGAAAATATGTTAGGTTAACCTAAAGTAACATTATTTTCAATACAAAACTAATCAATATTTGTTTGGGTCAAAATAATGGAAATTAATGAATATTTCTTTAGATTAAATGGGTGGAAATAACATATAGCTATTTAGATTTCATTAGTTTAAATTAAGGATATAACTACCAAATTTATATTAAAAACAATACTCGAGTTTTAATAAATTATAATAGTTCAAATTCATAAAATGTTTATTCTACTTTAAAATAAAATGGTAATATAAATTTTATGTATATCAATATTATTAAGATATGGAGAAGGACAATCACCCATAACTAAATAATTTGTTTTTCTTTTACTTTTCTTTTTAAGGAAAGAAATCAAGTTTTAGGGCTAGAGTGAGGTTATTGAATAACCCCCAAGTATACTAGAGAATTTACAAGTATAATCAAGAGTTTACAAGACTTAGAAGCCAATACAACAATTGTTTACCAAACCATTGGAGCTAAGATACTTTGACGGCTACCAAATAATTAGCTTATTAAATTGTAATCATTCATTTAAGTAGGCATTGTTCCAATTTTATGTATATCAATGTTATTGAGATATGGATAAGTATGGGCAATCACCCTTTACCAAATATTTAACTTGTTGACTTTCAATCATTCATTTCAATAGGAAACATTTCAATTTTATGTATATCTATGTTATTGAGATATGGACAAGTAAGCATAATCACCCCTAAATTAGGCAAGGTTTGTAAAGAAAACTTGTAACCAACTCCATCATGGGTTTACTTAAGATACATTAGGATAAGGGATAAAGTATTATATTAAGGTCTACTTACACTGGTTTAGCTTATCAAACATGTGTTGACTATGAGAGAGGGTCAAATTGAGTGAGCCTAATGGTTAAGAACATGTATTTCTTGTTAGGAAGTAATAGATGTTAATAAAAGACAACAAACAAATTAAACTAAAAAATAAACTTTTCAACTGATTAGAAACAAGATTTACCTGATAAATTTAACTCAGACTCTCGACACAAGATTTAAGTGGAAAACCCAAGGGTTTAGTAAACTTCTATTACAACAATGAAAAAACATATTACATTTAACTGTCTTCATATTTCTTTCTCACCCCGCTTCCTTTTTACTAACACCCCCTATAAAAATAGATTCCATTACATTACCATGGACCCAATACCATGGGTTGCGAGTACCATGGGTGTTAAAATCTTTCACTTTGATTTGGTCTCACGCCTAACAATGTCCCACTTTAGCCCAAATAGAAGTGTGCTGCTAGGGGTGTATCAACTAGTTTCACATCCTCCGTATTGAACCTATCTAACACCTTCTAAATATATTTTTCTTGTGACAACCATAGATTTTTGTTCTTTATGTCATTTAGATTCCTCATGCCCAATGTTTTTTGTTCTTAACCTAAATATTTCATTGCAAATTGACTTCCTAAATCTTTCTTCTACCTATTAATCATATTTTTATCATGTCCAACTATCAACATATCATCCACATACAACGTTAGTCTAATATACCTTTCTTGGTCATACCTCTTGATGTAGACATAATGATCAACCTCTAGTCTTTTGAAGCCATGCTCCAACTTAAATGAATCAAATTTCTTGTACAATTTGCAAGGTGCTTGTTTCAACCCATAAAAGTTATTCTTCAACTTGCAGACAAGGTTCTCTTTACCTTTTACCTTGAATCATTCTAGTTGTTCCATATAAATTTCCTCCTTCTATTCTCCAAGAAGAAGAGATGTTTTCACATATAATTGTTCACATTCCAATTCTAAATCAGTAGCAAGACCAATGATAACTCTTATGGATGACATTTTAACAACACATGAATTTTTTTCTTTAAAGTCAATACCTTCCTTTCGTGTAAATCCTTTCACCACTAGTCTTGCTTTGTATATTTCCTTCTTCTCCTCACCCTCATTTTTAATCTTGTATACCCATTTGTTTTGTAGGGCATTTATTCCTTTTGGAAGTTTCACTAACTCCCAAGTTTTATTTTTCAACAAAGAGTCCATTGCTTTCTTCCACTTTTTTCTAGTTTCCTCTTCATAAGCTTCGTGAAAACAATAAGGTTCACCTTCATTAGTTAACAAAATATAATTTGAGGGTGGATAATTTTTTGAGGGATTATGAGGCCTAGTAGACATGTGAACCAACTGTGGTGATGTGTTTTCCTATTAAAGATCTTGTAATGGTCGCAACAAGTTTTATTCTTCATGTTGTCCATCATTTTCCACTTGTTGTCCTTCTTGTTCTTGAATTTGCTACCCAAATTCTTCCAATGGTGGAATATTTTCTTTATGTTCTATAAACCTATCAACAATTTTCTTTACTTCCATTTCACCTGTAAGCCTTTTATACATCTCAAATTCATTAAATATTACATCCCCACATCTAACAATTTGTGATCAACTGGATCCATAAACAATAACCAAACTCGCCATATCCCAGGAAAAACACATTTCCTTGTTTATCATTTAATTTGGTTCTATGATCTTTGGGAATATTCATAAATGTTTCACATCCAAAAACTTTTAGGTGAAAATAATTTACCTTTCCATCGATCCAAACTTCTTTAATAATACTACCATCTAGGACTGTAGAAGGTGAGTGATTGATGAGATGACAAGTTGTCCTTACTGCTTCTACCCATAAATGCTTTTCCAATTCAAAATTTGAAAACGTACTCCTCACCTTCTCCATAATAATGTGGTGCATGCTTTCTACAGTGTCATTCTATTAGGAAGTACCGAGGACAATCTTCTCATGTTTAATGCCAAACCTATTACAATGATTCTTGAATGCATTGGAGTAATACTCTCGACCATTATCTGTCCTCAAACACTTGAGCAATTTATTACTCTCGCTTTCTTCACCATTATCTATCCTCTAACATTTGAGCAATTTATTAGTCTCGATTTAAACAACAACATGATATTCCTGAAATATCTCAAGCACCTCACCTTTACTTTTCATAGGGTAGACCCAATCCTTCCTTGATGCATCATCTATAAATGTAACAATATATGAGGCTCCTCCAAAAGACTTAACATTCAATGTCCCAAACACATCAGAGTGTATTAATTCTAACAACTTTTTTTTCTTTCATGATCACCTCTCATAAAAGAAACTCTTTGTTGCCTAGCACATATACAATCCTCACAAAGATCAAGTTCATAAGATTTCAAACCTGGAAGTAGATTTTTATCAACAAGAAATTTTAAGACCTTTTCACTCATGTGGCCCAAATGCCTATGCCAAAACTCCACTGAGTTTCCTTCTTTTACAATGGTAGCTACATTTGATATCTTTGTTGTTGCCCTCATTATATACAAGGTCCCTATCTTGAATCCTTTAGCCAACACCAATGACACTTTAGTAATTTTCCACCCACCTTTCCCAAAGGTTGTGGAGAAACCTTCATCATCCAATTATCCCATAAATCAAGCTCATGCGCATCTCTAGGATATGCCTAACATGTTCAACAAGATACATTGTCCATCCTTTGTCTTGATTCAGGCATCTCCCACTCCAACAATGTTAAAAAAATGATTATTTCCTAATTGTATATTACCGTAATCAACTTCTTCACATGTCAAAAAAATATATTTGCATTGGGTCACATGATGAGATCCCCCAGAGTTAAGTACCTAATTAATGCTACTACTAGAAGTATATAAACATGCTTCTTCTACTTAAATAATAAACACGACATCACTTTCAGTGATCCAGGTGGATGTTGGTGGCCACCTACCTATCCCATTTGGACCCCCACAACTGTCTCTTTCAGTTTTTCAGTTTCCTAAATTGTAGCACACTTTACTATTTTTAGCAGTTTTTTCGGGTCCTGAACTTTCAGAGCTGTTTTGAGGCCCTAAACAACATTTTTTGGGAAATCTGGAAGCAACATGGGTCCATGGACTGATGTTGCTCTTCCTAAAGTTGTAGTTATCGGATAGATATTTCTAACGAGCTATTGTACACGTCAAACGAAGATCGGGTACAAAGTTACGACCCCGGGAAGTTGATGTACCAACTTACCCAAAACGGGGCCCACAATTTGGAGTTTCATCTTCTAGGGTTAGGTTTGGGATGTTAAGGGTTTTACATTGTTTCTAAACAATAAATAGGCCTTCGAGCCTCATTGTAACACAGTTTAGAGGCATGTAGCTGCCACATCTCTTCTCAGAGATAAAGCTACCATCGCCCTAGCTGGTTTATTTCCATTTCTGTTTGTAAGCATATTTTCGGTATTTTACAGTAATGAAATGAAGTCTTATTCCCGCTGTAGTGCCCACTCTAGTTTCCTGACCTTAATATGACATTATCTTAGACACTTTATTCTTTGAGGAGCTCAGGTTGAGGATCCGGACACATGCCTCTATTATTTGAGATATTCATGATTGTGATGTTTATGAATGCTTTTCATTGATTTTATGATAGCATGAATGGTTATGTATCTTATCTATCAGTGTTCCGATGATTGCAACGTTAAAATAGTTAAGTTTGGTCTCTATTTGAACGTATGATGTGGGTAGTTAAGAATATGTATGCGCTCTACTAAAAGCATAATGATGATAAATTTGATGGATAGGTATATTTCTATGTTGTTACGATGTTGATAGCTTAATGAATATGTATGTTTCCATTGATGATTAATGATGATAGCCATGAGGGATGTGTCCCCTATGTTACCTACTTTCTTTAGTTCAGGCTTACAATGGACAATGATGTGAATGACCAGAAAATGTAAATGATGCTATTATGATAATGAATAACATTGAGAAACCTTGTTACTAATGTTTATTGAGTATGGCAGGAAACCATCAGAGGCACTCGCATATGACATACACCTGGTTTGATGAAAATTCATATTATTTTATCTTTTAAAGTCTAAGTCGATCTTGAAATCTACCATATATGTTTAACTATATTCTGATGATATGTTAATGGTTGCAGGCACAGATTAGTTACTTGACCAAATGACTCACATATGGGTGATGGGGTTGTACAGGTGGATGGAACTAAATGGGAGGGGTGGGACAAAGTCCCTAATCTCACCCACTAGCACTCCCGCCGTGACTTGGGCTGGAAGGGTTGAAACACCTTTGCCTTGAAGATCACGATGCCATGAGGGCAGGTCCCAAAGTTGGGTCGCTCATGAGGATTTTACCAGGGGGCGCACATCAAGGCGGATTCCTTGATCCCCGACACCATTAGTCTCACTATAGAAGGCAACATAAGAGATGATAGTGGTCTATGACATTGCACCTATACTTTCCCCTCGTAGTCACTGAATGCTTGAAGGGCAAGTGGTGTGGCACCCATGGAACTTCAGGGGAATTTCTTGAAGGGCACGACCAACTTGGCACC
>APFE031328299.1:133602-150106 GCA_000404065.3 Pinus taeda | reverse complement strand
AACCCATACTCGTCCTGATCTTTCCTTTGCTGTTGGCCTTGTTGCTCGGTTTATGCAAACCCCACGTGAAAGTCATTGGAAAGCAGCTAAACGAATACTTCGTTATGTTCGAGGTACAATTCAGTTTGCCATTCATTACACTGCTGAAGCATCTCCTCTATTGGTTGGTTTCACTGATTCCGATTGGGCTGGTGACCCTGATGATTGGAAGTCTACTGCTGGTTATGTGTTCACTCTTGGTTTAGGACCTATTACATGGGCTTGCAAGAAACAAGGTGCCATTTCTCTTTCTTCAGCAGAAGCAGAATATTTTGGTGATGTAGGAGCTAGTAAGGAAGCCTTGTGGCTTCATCAGATCCTATCAGAGTTTGGCTTTCAGCAGTAGCATCCGAATACACTTTGGTGTGATAATCAAAGTGCCATTCAACTATGCAAAGATCCAGTCTAGCATCAGCGTAGCAAACACATTGAACTACACATTCACTTCATCAAAAAGTTCATTCATGACCATGTTCTTGAAGTGCAATATTGTTCAACATATGATTAAGTTGCAGACATCTTTATAAACGCTCTCACAGAGGCGAAGTTTACTAAACTTCAATTTATGGTTGGAGTTCAGGAAGTTGTCACTAAGGGGGGATAGGCTCTAGTGCCTCCTTCCTTGTCCTATTGTGTCATATTTGTAAATCCTTCAATCCTATCCCAAGTTGTTCTTAAGGGGGGATGTTAGGATATTCCGACACATAGGAATAGTTAAGTATCACTTGGTCTAGTATAGAGTTAGGTAAAGTGTGTTTCTTTAACATGTACATTTGTAACTTACAATCCGACGGTCACGATATGTAGTGATCCGACGGGTCATTCTCTCCTCGGTATTACCGACACTTGATCCGTGGCTTGACACCCGATTGGTCCATGAATTCTATTTAAAGCGCATGGAGGGTCATTTGTAGGTTAACCATTCACGAGAGAAGCTTATGTAAATTTTCATTCTTTTATTAATAAATTGCCTGAAGTGGCCGCGTTGTCTCAGGCTGTGGACTATTTCCCTCTTTGAGGGTTTTAACCACGTCAAAATATTGGTGAATTTATTTGTGATCTATTTGTGAGCGGTGTCCTTTTGGTGTTCTGTCTGAGGAACTTACCCTGTAAATTCCTACAATACAGATTGTAAATTTGGGCATCGAATGGATATTTCTTCATCTCCCCTGCTTCTACATCCACGTGCTTCAAAGTTCGTACCTCGTATAACTCGATATGCAATGGAAGAGTGGGCCAAGGTGCATTCTTCTTCTAGTGCAACCCAGCTGTCAATCGTGCTAAGATGTGATATGATATTTCCTACATGACGAGTTTTTCCAAGGAAAATTTTGGTAGAACATGCAGAGGATTCTCTGCTTTATACATCCATATGAAGGTGGTAGACAGTGAGGTATACCAATCATCTATTTCGATCAATGCCTCCATTGTTGCCTTCAACATGCAGGGTGGATCCTGTTCGAATATCATATTGTAAACCAGGGTGATAAAATAATCAGACAACTATGTGATAACTCCTATGAAGATCCATTCAGACAACATCTTACAATAAGTGTTCATAGAGGTCTCTACCGATGTCCATGCCCACTTCAAGCTCAGGAACTCCTGAAGGGCATAGATTGCATCCAAGATGTAGGCATACATGTGGATTTCTTCTTGCATACCTTTGGGTGGCTGTCGAGTGCTTGTTACTAGTTCTTTCAACTGGTGAGCCAATGTGTCAGACCAGTTGCATGCTTTTCCTTCTTTGGTTAGTTGGTCCAACGTGATCACCCAACTCTGCGGGAAGGTTTATGTGCTTTCTTGGCCATACGGATGACATGGAAATATGACCAAGTATTGATACACCTTCCATAGTATCTTCATCTTGTAGACCTGGTTGGGTGTCATTCTGAATTTAACCAACTCCTTCACCCATTTCTTCAAGATATCTATGGAGTTGGAATTGTTGCTGGGTATGCTGAAGGGAGTCTCCATGGTGATCATGGGCTTCAACATATGATACATTTGCTCATAATCATATGCCCTGAAGGTATAAATCTCCATCCCACTAATGCTACTCAATGTCATTGTCTCAGGATCAGTGTGTGAGATGATCCAATGTATCATGTCAACGCATGGGAGCATAGGATACTTGCATGCAATCTGGTATAAAGCAGACTTGTGGATGTTCACATAGACTTGGTGGTCTTCGAGATATTCCCCAAATGTGCCTACAAATTCATCATTGACCGCTTTCCATTTCATCTTTATGTCCTTGTCTACAATCAACTTGGTGTCTTCATAGATCGGCACACTTGTAGACACTCTCTCAATTGATGCTCCAGTTGCACTTCTGCCAGTGCCCTTTGATCGTGCTCTCTTGGAGGCCATTGATCCTGAACTGCTAAGAGGCAAACAAACACCTGCTAGATTTGGAGACATAGCGACATGCATGGCAAGAAACATGTCAGCTAAAACCAAAATAAACTTGAGGAATGACATGCAACATACCTAGGGATTGACAGGCAAGGATTGCGCAATTTTTCATTGGAGGCTAGGAGACTGGCTGCCAGAACTGTGCAAAAGGTAGTCTGGGCTATTTGGGAGGCTGGATGGCTATTGGAATTGCACAATGTGAAATCTAGGTTGGCCTACTAGTTGCTGGAATTGCACAATGTGCAATTTCAGTTGGCAATGGTAACAGGCCCAGTGACTGCATTGTGCAATTTTCTGGGCCAATAGTCACTATCCCTTAGAATTACACAATGTAAAACTAGAGGACAATCACTGGGCATAAATGCGCATTTTCTAATAGGAAGAGAAAGCCTTCCCTCTCAAGATTGTGTAATGTTGTCTTGGTGAGGTAGAGTTCGTGCCAAGGCTGCCCACACCCATCGATGGGCAACTAAAAGAAAATATGAATGTGAATGCATGGAGATATTGAGTGTAAGTAGGATTGAATGATCGTGCATGCAAAAAATGAATGAAAGATTCAGAAAATGGAACAACATGCATGTGGGTGAAGTGAGTCGTGGAATCGACAACTGTTCGTGCAAAACAATTTCATGCACGTGACAGTAGTGAGATGCTAATGACAACTAAAATAGTGCTAGTACAAGCTAGTATCCATGTAAAGTACAACAAATGTTCACAGAGACCAAGCAAACAACACTCACACAAGCCAAAACACAAAAAGTGATAGAAATGTTGCAAAATACAAGTTAAGCTAACTTACTCATAAATAGCTAAGATGGATGTGTCAAAGACTCTTGGATGTGTTGTGGGATGTCAGAGATCCAAGGTAGATGTGAATAAGTGAGCTTTGAAGTGTCAAATAAATAAGTTTGAGGCTCATGACGTGCATGCCACAAATCTAGGAAAATCGAAACTTGGACGAAAGATTCTAAAATGATCTTTGCATGTAACCTCCAACTGCTAAAAATAGATCCCTAAAATCTAGGGATTCTTTTTGCATGTTTCTTTTGCTATTCTAGGAAAAAGCATCCTCGGTCCTAGGTGGAATCGGTCAACTCAATGACACATGCAAAAACCTGCTCAGCTGACAGGAAAATTTGTGCATTTTTGGGAGGGAGCTGGGATGGCTACCTAGAAGGATTGTGCAATTTCTGGACTGAGCAATTGACTGCTACCCAAATTTCACAATTTATGGGCTGAGCAGTCCTACTGGGAGAGATTACACAATTTTTCCAGTGAAGGGTGACAAGCATATTTGCGCAATTCTGGAGCCCAGCAAGTTTCCAGACAGGATTGCACAATTTCTTGAGTGAAGGTTGGTTCCCCTCTAGAATTGCACAATTTCTTGATGGAGATTCTCAGCCTATAGCTAGACCAAGTCCAGAGAAACAGCCTATCAGGGGAATGCAATAAGATACCATGCACAAGCTGGCAATCTGCTAGAAAATCACTGAAGCTTGTGTACTTGATAGGGTAACACATGTTATTGAGGAAGTTTGGTAGGGAGGCTCGAAAATGAAGCTAAGGCAAAATTTTGGAGGGTGGTTGTAGCCGCTACAACAGTACCCAATAATACAAAAGGAGTTTAGGGGCTTATAGGGTATTCCTAGAATGCTCACATTCTAGGTGGAAAACTGACTGCAAGCTTTGGAAACATGCCCAATGTCATCCCATGCCAAACAAAAATGATCCTTATCAATTCCAAAGTTTCCTAATATGTGAGAACTCAACGAATGGTTTTTGGTGTCCCGAGGGATTTTTTTCCCTTCGGTTTTTTTTTTTAACCAAGTTTTCCAATAAACCAAAAAGGGATTGTATAATAATAGTGCACATTCATATGAAAATAGGTATCATTCTATGTAATGCATGAATATAAATACTTTCAATAACAATATAATTCTTCAACAAGCCATACTAAATTAAGGGTGCCTACCCAATGAATATTAAACTTATTCAACCAATGGTTCATTAGTATATTTATGATTGTACTATCAATAATAGATCAAAATTATAGTTGGAACTAGCATTGTTCAAGTTTGTTACTAGACTAATTAACTTCCCTTTGTCTAACTTCTACTTATATTCTATGCTACCAAATTACTCTGAGTTTCCACCTACAATGGAGTAGCCTCTTGTGTTGGTTCTATTATTCGACATTCAGACCATACTATCTCATTATTTCAAGTTATTTTTTATATCAATGCGCCTCCTCAAGTCGCGTGGTTGTGGCCCTACACTATCATAGGTGGGTTCCAAAACAGGGTTGTTACTCCTATCTATTGCTCCCACAATAGTCCAATTTGTTTGTTGTCTTAGACAATAGCCATGGAAAATAGAGATTAGTTTCAACCAATAGCCCAAAATCCCTTACTTGAATATCCAACCATATGAGAATTTCTTAGAGTAACGTACGAGAATAATTTTGAGACAAGATGGCTTACCAAGATGGAATATTTCACCACTGAAATCAATAGAGACTAGCTATGGTGGGGTCACCTCCATAGGGACTAGACAAGGAAAAGGGGTATTAAAATGTTGAGAGCCTCAGCTCAATGAAATAGAGATATTCAATCCGAATTGATGATGATAAAATGATTTTATCTCTACTTTATTTATAGATTCCTCATGGGGGATTCTTCCTTAATTAAATGTGAGGGCTTTCAATTGTATTCCCCAATTTGGGATTTTTTCCCAAGCTACCCCAAATTTACACAATGTTTCCCCAAAACACTAGATAAAGGGTTCCCCCTTTATCAACAATTAGAGTCTATCGGGTTGGATAGGATAGTTTGTCCTCCTTAGGGTATTTAATTACAAAAGGACATTACATAGTTCCACTAGAAGTGAGAACAAGTATCAATGAAAGTGTCACAATCAGTCATCCTATTTGCGGGCCCACATAGGAAATGAGTCAAAGTGTGTATATGTAAATGTCAAGATAGGTCATTATGGTGCACATTGGCTTATGATTTGGAGATATGGATTCAATTTATTTATTTGGGAGTCATTTTAACTTTTCTTTATGTATACAGAGTTATTGTGTAAGTCATCCAATGTACACGAAGTTATTGTGTAGTTCATAGCTAATATCACTTTTATAATTTTTCTTGATGCCCTACATTAGAAAAAAGTACTTGAAGATTGACATTAGCACTATCAAGGAAGAAGATGGCAGAATAAACAACATTAATGGAACTTGGCATCAAGGAATGCATATTTAGATATATGGATTCACTTGAGTTATTTTAGAGTTAAAGTGGGCCCACATAGGTAAGAATATGCATATGTAAAGGTTACTAGAGATCATTATTATACACATTGAATTAACAATTTGGATATGTCGATATAGTTGAGTTACTTAGGAATCATTTCAACTTATCCTAATGTATAAAGAGTTATTTCGTCACTGATATAATGTATAATGATTTTTTGTGTAGCTCATCATTAACATCACTTTAGGCGTTTTCCTTAATGTACAACATTGGCAAGAAAAATATGAAGATCAATATTAGCACAACCATAGAATAAGATGGTAGAATTAGCAATATTCATGAAATGTTGCATCAAGGAATGTTGATTCATTATTGTACATATTGACTTATGATTTGGATATATGGATGTACTTGAGTTCTTTAAGAGTTATTCTATCACACATCTAATGCATAAGGAGTCATTGTATAACTCATCATTAATATCACTTTGGGAGGTTTTTTCCATGCCAATATTGGTAAGAAATACATGATTATTAACATTAGCACTACCAAGGAAGAAGAGGGTAGAATCAACAACATCCAAGGAAGGTTTCATCGAGGAACCATTATGCTTCCTATTACTACTAAAAATCAACAATTCATAGAATGAAAGGAAAAGAAGCATTGTAAAATCAACAAATCAAGGACTATAACCAAAAGGAATTGATTAGGATGGATGGATATCATCAATTGTAGTAACCAATCCAACATATAAGGAAATATTATTACTTAGTTTCATCACATGCAATACCCTTAATTAGAAAAACTAGAGAAAATATTTTCAAAGGGAGGAATATGATATGACACTAATGAGGCAAAATGGGGCCAATTGAATATGTAATAGTGGGTCATCCTGGTAGTGGACCTCCATGGTGAATGAATGAGGATATGTATATATTCTGGTCAAAAGAATCATTACTAACATGTGGAACCATGATTTGGATATTATTGACTCATCATCATTATAAATTTTAGAGTTGTGCTCCACATCTATAGAGTATATTGTGTGTATGAAAGTTTATCATGTTATTTTAACTTGTAAGAATTAGGCATATAATATAGTTTCCATGTAGCTAGAAGGAATTTTTTTTATTTCTACCAAAACAAAGGAGAAGGTAACATCCCTAGTGCAAAATCCTCATCCATCTATAATGTATTCTTACATGAATGACATCAACCATGGATGTTGACCCAATCTCTAACTAGAAGGACTTGTTTTAAGATGATAATGATATTCCAAAGTCATTAAAGATGAATGGATTTTAGTAAGATGCCTTGAAATTGTAGTCTCACAACTTGAAAAGAGCCTTATGTGTGTGAGAAAAGTGAACTTGAGAGAGTGACACAAAGACAATTGCATGATATTTTCATTAAAATAAGCAAAAGAGTCTTTGATCACACAAATGCTAATAGGCTTACTAGAAAATTTAATGTGAAGGCAATATCCCTCTACTCAAGAAAGAGTTTGACAAGACCTTTTCATGGATAAAATAACAACGTCAAAAACTTAATGCAATATCAATTTTTCTTCTTGAAACTTTTGGTGCCTCATTGAATGTTGATTTCATATTTTGAATGGTTTTTGGCCTAGATTTTAAGCGATATTTAACACAAGGTAGTTGATGTCAATATTTATTTGTGCTTTGTGCTTTGTGTGTGTTTTGGTGTAAGGATTAATGATTTTTGTAACAACAATAGAGTGATGAATGGTAGTCGCTGATATTGGAAATATGGCACATTTTTTACCAAACATTTAAATAATGATTTTTACCCAACTTCAATGGTAAGGATACCAAACTTAAAACTAAATTTGTAGTCATATGAGGCTTTTAAACATAATGGAAATGCATTTCGAGACTTTGCTATCCTAGATGGTTTTAATGTTAAGATCAATGAATGGTTGTCGACTTTACTCTCCTAGATAGTTTAAATGTTAAGAGTGATGAATGGTTTTCCTTGATATTGGAAAGGTGGCACATAATTATAAAAAAAAAATTATCACAATTTTAACCCAACTTCAATGATAAGGCTACCAAACTTGAAACTATATTTGTCGTCATAAGATATTTTGAGCATAATGGCAATGAATTTGGAGACTTTACTCCAATGTTGGAAATAGAAGCTATATCGCACCAACATTGCAATATATCATGATCATATCAACTTCGTGGTATTATTGCTGAAAAATCACAATTCTTTCAAATTTTGAATGTATCACAATATTTTAAAAATATCATGACAGATTGGAAACATATCATAAAAAAATATAAAATATCAACTCAGTAAGTAGATATAGGGAATTTTTTGGATTATTTTACTTAGTCTGAAGAGGGAAAGAAGAGGATTGAGAACAAAGGGGTGTTACATTTGTTGATAAAAAGACCAGGGAGGAGGGGGTTGCTTTAGGTGTTTAAATAGTTGAAAAAATATGTAAATCTTTATATTTTTTAACATTGCCAATGTTTTCAACAATGTTTCTGACAAGTTTATTCCCAAATCCTTGGAAATATATTTTCCAACATAATTCTTAACACATTGCTTCCATATCCTAAATAGTTCAAATGTTAGTAATTTTGCTAAGTGAGCCATATATATGCAGATATATTAGGTGGAACTAGATTTATGAAAAATGTTACCAAAATACATAAATGTTGAATTGCTAGGCAATTGTTGGAAGTCGAATTAAAATTATTCAAATGTACATACTCTAATTAGTATGGATTTCTTATTGTATCTAGTCAAAATACGCCTTTCCAAAAAAGGCTCAAAATAGGGACAAAGCTCTTGTCACAAACTAGATTATGAAGGATTTTATAAGATAAAAATTAACAAGGAAATTGTTAGAATGGCTTAAAAAATCTAAATATCTTAGCCTTAGTGAAACAAATGCAATCATCACAAAACTAAAGCAGTGGCAGGGAACTATTGATGGGTTGCAATCTAGTAAAATTTATGAACCAACCCATTGCATACTGGAGTGAAATTAAATAAGCTCTAAGCAAATGACCAAGAGATGAAAATAAAGGGAAATTGATGTCCATCAAATAAAATAGAATGCATTTAAGCTTCAAATTCAAGATATTGTATGGGATAAAAAACCTGGGCCCTTTAAACAATGGAAAGCAATTTAAATGTTAGCTCAAAAATGCATATAGAATTTCAATGATTGGAATTGAGGCTTCAACTAAATTTAGTTTCTTTTTATACATAATAGTAACCCCATTTTTTTATATTTAGTATAAAATCTAGTATACATAATTTCTGCTGCTACATATCTATCTTGCATAAATTTATTTTAAATGTAGAATAAAATATAGTATATATTTGAAACATCCAGTGGTAGTTGAGTTTAATCAGTACCTGATTATTGTCTATCCCTCGGGCTAATTCCAATGTGAAGAGGAACACCCTTAAGCTCCTAGTGAGAATATTTCCATCTAGGCAAATAATTGTATTAGATATATTCTTCTATACAAATTCACATTACCCGCAATGTATGCACTATCTCAATGCATGAATTATATAATATAAATTGCATGTGTGTCTACATTTTTGAAGGGAACTAGAACCAAAATAATTTGCAGTGGTGCTACTTGAAGAGGAAACACCATACCTTTTTTAGCCCCATGAACCATTACCATGACACCAATCTAGAAAACAAACACATAAAGTTTTAAGTTAGGTCTTACAATTCCCAAAAATGCAGAAAATACGATGACCATAAACTACAAATTTTCAATTTATTACGTAGGAAATTACAAGAAAAAGGAAATCCAATATGCTTTTATTTATATAAAATTGTTTGGTTCATGTATAAAATTAGTAATTTCTAATTTCCTCTATTTTTCCACGAACTATGTAGTATATAATATTAGCTGGTAAAACTATATTCTTCCATGGATTTTAGTTTTGGAACCATATAAACAACATTATATGTAGGAAAATGATTAGTCTCCTCCTATTTTGACAACAACACTCCCCTATCTTTGATGATTAGTGCAATAAATGTGCATCTTTTTAAAAAAGAAATGACTGATATATTAGAAATTACAACCCGCCCATTCCCACATAAAAACAACATAAACATATCACATCTCTTGACACCCATGGTTAGCATAATAGATAACCAACATGTTCATGAAGTGTGTCCGCTATAACAAATAAATACATCCCGAGAAAAATAACTCTCAAGTATATCCTTATTTCTAATAAACATATCTCCTATTATAAAATTGACATCCACTAGATTACATAGTAGAAGCTAGTGATATTCAGAAGTAACTCAAGCTTTTATTGGATACTTTAAGGAATAAGGATATCAACGATGATAAATTGACAAACACACAAGAAATGATAATGATGAAGTTCAGTTTTCTCGTTAAGTTATCAAAATCAAAATGTATATATACTAGCTGACTGACTCACTGCTATTATATGGGGGAATGCCAATGGAAAATAAAAAATAGGGTGGATACTAGAACTATACAAAGTCAACAACTTAACAGGTCTACTAGGTCAACAACCTTTTATCATAAGGTGAGGCATAATGGTATTACCTAACCTTTCTAGGATCATTCATAGTAGAAACGTTTATATCAATTATTGGGGAAGACACCCATGGCTCCACAGAAGTTAGTTCTGAAGGTGCATAAGGAGGTTACAAGTCTCCACCTAACATAAACTTGTTTAATCTTAAGCATGCTAGTCTTTTCCATAACTTTTGAGACATTTTCATTGTTGTTTATTTTACTGGAAGGGTACTCCTAGAAATAATCATTCTATATGCACATGCACAACCCTTCCCATGTGAAGGAATGCCAAAGTATTCTTACATCTAGGGGCCTGGATTCATAATCTCATTCTTGGTTAGTTTTGTTGGAAGGGTGCACTTTGAGATGATTATTATAAACTCACTCTCACAACCCTTCCCAAGTGAAGAAAATCATGATTTTAGGCCCCTAGATGTATGAGTAACTTAGAAGTCCTTAACCACTAGACCTATGATATCTTGGTTAACAAAATATCACAACTTCCATACCTTATTTGAGTAGATTACCTGGCCTTTCCATCAATTTTGGCCAAAGTTACAATGAATTACCACTACTGTGGGGTGATTTATTTGCAAAGAACCTAAAATATTTTTCAAGTCTTAGCCTCAACATCACATCTATGTGTGTGTAGCCTCTCCCAATAGTTCATAAATTCATGTAGAGATGGATTGCTATCCAAATGCATTTCCAACAAATTCATTGTAGGAATTTTCCCAATAGCTACTTCAACTACGAAAAGCTAAACCCACCACATCATTGCTCATGCCAAAATCAAAATGATTGTTTGGGAAAATTATAGACTTATAATTTGATAGACATAAATTATCAACCAAGGGTAGGTAACCTTATGAGATGTTGCACAAAATATATGTAGGCTAATACTTTAGGTGTTTTCCAAAATGAAGTCACATACATACACAAATTAATTATCACTTTTTCCCATCAACACCTAGTAGAAAAGGCTAGGGAACAGATTTAATCATCCCTCTAAAGCTCTGAAAATTGTTGATGATGATCAGAGAAAGCTAATAAATCAATCAAACAACAATTTAATCAATTCAACAATTCGTAATATAAGATTAAAGCCTACTCAAATACTCCAAACATATTCATCACATAAGCTTCACCATTTAATCATCACACATGTGCTACTACAATTTAGAAAAGAGGAATGAAAAGTTGTGTCATAACTCTATCAACTCATGAAAATAGTTAAAAGAACACAATCTGCAACTATGGGATTTGTGAGTAAAGGGTTCCCTCCCTTACTCACAACTCCTTCAACTACTAAAGGATTTTACACAAGAAGATAAATGGAACATGAACTTTGTATTAATCTGAACAAGTATTACGTAGTATCAATTATGTATTCAGTGCCCCCCCCCACCCCCCCCCCCCCCCCCCCCCCCCCCAATTACAATGAAACATAAAATAATTTATACAAATATAGAGGCATAAACTTGCCCGAATTAGGAAAACTGAAATACTGCAACTATTTGCTAATAATAACTTGAAAAGGTAATAAAAATAAGCATGTTGAGTTTGTTCCATGAATGCAAGGATGGATAAAACTGATCTCGTTGGGTTGTTGATGTTTTTCCCCACTACAGCCATCCATGAGAGGTCTAAAGATCTGGGCGGTTTCGGTGGCAATTTTGAGGCAACCAATAGGACAAAATCCATGTAGATGGATTTCTTAACAAAACCCATGTTTTTGTTCTCTTCGAGGCTGACCAGAACATATTCAACCATCGAGATCATTGCAGGAAATCAGAGCAGCTATAAGAAATCAATGTATCTACAGGAAGTCGGCAACTTTGTAGGACATCATGACATGCCTATAAGAAATAATGGAACTGGTTCAGAAGGTAGTTGATTTGCATATGATTTTGTCAACACTCTAGAAGTTGTAGATAATTTGATTAGGTGTCATTTTACTTTAGAAATACTCAAGAATAGAGTGAAATGATACCTTTTAGACTAATTTGCATACCTTAATTCCCACAACACCCTTTTGCTCAAAACACATAGGATATGGAAAAAAGAGAGTCATGAAGGGTCAAAAAGAGTTTGAAATAGGGGGTAGCAAGGCCTTAGAACATTATAAAAAATGGAAAAAATTGGGACTCAACATATCCCCCACACCTAGCTCCTTGCATGTCCATTATGCAAGAAACAATGTTGCACATCAGAAGAAAAATTCATTATGTGCCCTGTGTTGCAGTTACTGCAACCAGTGATCTAATTGCGCCATGTTGGACTCAGCTTCTTGAACCCTACCTTGATATTCTTCATTCTTTTTCTGCAAGTGCTTGATCTAAGCCTAGCTTTTCTTCATGACTCGACATGCCTTTTGATGCTTCACTTTCCACTCCTCTAGTTTTTTCTGCAGACATAGATTGTTCTCCAAAGAACCCATTTAGACACAGTGAGATCAGTGATATCTTCCTCTATCTCCTTCAAGGACTACTTCCTTTTATAGGTTTCCTCATCCCCATGCTTCCCTTGAGAGGACTAAGGTAGACTTGGTTCTTCCTGCTCTCTGTGACCTTCGACTATTTTCTCCCCACTTTTCTGTGGAACTTGGAAAGACACGGCCTCCAACTCTTCTTTGTCAATGAACAGAGATGACTCAATCTTTACTTTCTTCCCCTTAGATAAGTCTTAGGGCTTCTTATCCTTCTTCTTATTTTCAATTGGTTGTACCTCCTCCTCCGAAGTTTCCTTTATCTCTAGCTTCATTGCCTGGCTTCTCATATAAAACCTAGCAGGAGCAAGGGTACCTTTTGATAGCTTAGGCTTCTTCCATTTTGTTTCCCTGATCACCACCACCTCCTCATATTTCTTAACTTCCTCTATCAGTTGATCATGAGTCCAAGTTTTATTTCTCAACTGCTCCACTAGTTCTACTTTGGCTTTTGGTAAATCAAGCTCTTTCTCGTCATCCACAAAGTAATTCTGTACTTGAAACTCTTCCCATGTTTTATTCTATTTCTTAAAAACCTCTGTCACAATAACTTGGATAAGGCCATGATGATAGAGGTTCTCCTCTATATGTGATACCCTATCATTGGCATAAGTAGCCATCTTCAACAAAGACATTCTAAGATAATATGGTACATTCAAGTGTTTGTCTTGGAAATGGTCAAGGAGACGAATATGAAACAAGATAGCTAACCCAAAATGACCTTCACAGGTGATATACTTCTACAAGAGAAATAAGAGACGTTGGTACTTACTTCTAAGATAATCATGTAGAATCCCCTTACTCCAGTCCAGGTCTGCATGCTCTTTTCTGGGGAAGCATGCACACTTATCCTTTTTGAATCGTTGGTTTTTAAACCAACGTTCTCCTTCCTGTCGAATTCCACAATCTCGACCACCAACTCCTCTATCAATATGGACTTAATGTTACCCACCTACACCCTGTCACCATTTAGGTTTAGATCAAAAGACTTCATCACTTCTGAATTATGCCCACTAAACTTTAAGAATAGAGGTAGCCATCTTGCCTTCTCCAAACACTTCTTACTCTCTAGGTAAGATTCAAGTAATGTTGGATCCTAAGGTTCGAATCTGATGGTAGACCGCATTTTCAATAGTGGCTAGGAGTGGGAGAGAGAAGAGTTTGATCAATTCACTAGTATGTCTTTGAGACTAAGCAAAATAATTCAAATCCGACAAGAACAAGAATGTTTTATTTTAGGAAAGGTGTAGGGTAATAAGGCAACATCGAACAACGTGGAACATGATCATGATTTCCATCATGATCCATTCTTTGAAATAAATGTTGGGAAGATAATCAAAATAATAATTACGAATGGGAACTCGTGTTATGACACAACAGCTCATCACCGCCTTATTCTGCGAGGGTGGTCGTGACTTGTATTCATGCAAATTCAAAATTTTCATACCATTACCTTTTTACCTTAAGTACTCTGACACCAAACGTACCTACTCGATCTTACTTTACAATGGTCGAGTACATTGGGTGACGGCTACACTTGCTTTGGAATCATAAACCACCTCGAAACCATATTATGTGCAAGATTGTATAGCCTCAACCAATAATGAAAATTATCAATACTTTCCTGATTCTTTTAATAAAATGTCCTGTTGGAAATTCATTCTTCAGGAAATAAGTGCTTTTCTGCAAGAAATGCACTACTAAACTTATCTGCAGGAAATCCTTTTGCAAGAAACCATGTTCCCCCTTTTTCTTGTACAGTTGACTGCACATGAATATAGGTGCTAAGGTTGAATGTATAGTAATCTCACTGGATTACCAGACATTAAGGTTAGTTCTTAACCAACGTGAGGTCCATCACCATTAATGAAAGATATGACCAACTTACCTCCCATGCATCCTTTCAGGTGTGAATGTATGAGCCATTATCGAACCCCCTGTGGGATCCAACAATCAAGGAGCCATGATGAACCTCCATTTTTGATGATGAGATAGCCTGTCATTGAGGTATATAAGCTTCAAGTCATCAAAGGTATCTAATCTTGAGCCCAGATAATTTGTTGATGTCGATGGGCCAAGATTGTTGGAAGGAGGGCCTTAATAGATCCCACATCACTCCAACATGAGCAAACAAAAAATTAACTGAAAGACAGAATTTATTTGGGGATCCAAAGGATCTACTGTCTTATGATTTTAACAATCCCATGGTAGTTCATGCTCGCCAAATTTCAATTTTAGAGAGTCTAAAATACTGAAAAAGAAGACTCCAAGTAGGGGAAATTTTAAGAACCACCCTAAATTTATATGTATAATAAATGGGTGAATCCCCATGATACATAAGAAAAATGGGAGGCAATTTTATCAATAATATAATATGTATATATAATTTTGTTGGCGAATCTCTCACCAGATTATATTATCTTGTAAAGTCATGGCTAATCTTTCACTGAATTATAAAATCCTGTAAGATCTTAGCAAATATTTCACGGAATAATAAAACATTGTGAAGTCTTGGTGAATGTTTTGTTAAAGTATGAAACCATATATGATAATAGGAAAACATATTCATTAAACTGTATTATACTAACATACATGTTTGGAAAAAAGAAACATAATTTTCTCTTGTTACAAACAATGTTGCAAGTTTCAGTGATCGTGTTTGTCGAGGTTCTTACTGTATACTCTTTCATATCCTTCTATTAGTTTTGATAATATTCCACAACAAAGATCGTGTAGGTGTTGATCTTGACCACCAATTCTGTCAAGGTAGGAGAGATTAATCTTTTCTCTACCACTTTTGTTAAGCTATCAAATTTCTTTCTTATTCCATAGACTCCAACTGTGAGATCAAAAAACACATCAAGTTTGTTTGCGCCAACACACCAACAAGTAGCAAGCCCCAAATATGGAATATAAGAAAGTAGTAGGTATCCCAAAGGCCTGAATGGGATCTAATGGAAAGAAGTGATCATTTTCAGAAGCCTTCCAATCAATATATAAATATATAAATGTAGATTTATTATTATTTTAATTGGAAATCTTCAATTAAATGATAAAATTTAATTATGTCTCTCCCAATCTAAATTTCTTATTAGCGTAATTCACTACCTTCATACGTCTTGCATTTTTTAACAGCGTTGTAACATGTGGATTAAGTTCCTTTTTGGTGCATTTGAAAAATGGTGGCAAACCTGGGCAGTGACTATCTCTCTTCTGAGAGGGTGATGTAGAAAGAGCGATAAGATTTCATTGTTTTAAATATTTTTTTTTGTTAAATTTGAAAAACCAATATTAATGGAGATATTGGTATTTTTACTAAATTTTATGAAGTGACTAAATGTAGCTTTAACCATTCACCTTAAGATGTTGTTTACAATATAATTTCTTAAGTCTATTTAATATCTTTATTATCATAAAAACCAACCTATATCCATCTTAACTCCACATCTACCACTCTTAGAGGGATGCAATCTATTTATCCCTCTGAGCACTGGTAGACCTAGAATTAAGATTGATCTAAGATGATAGAATTTCCCCTTTAAATAGTCTATGCTCACATGAATACCATGGTATTACCATGGGTCAATAACATGAGTTATCATAAACCTGGAGCTTAAAAATTACTATTAGTAGTTTATAAAAATTAATAAAGTTTATAATTGATTTTTATTTAAACCAAGTTAAAATGTTTAACATACATTAAATTACAACATCCATTTTTACTCTTGATCCACCAAGCC